>CAUYQV010145612.1:0-30688 GCA_963574575.1 Galagoides demidoff | reverse complement strand
GTAATTTTAGATATCTTTATGTATAGGGGCGAAGGTCTGTTCGATATGGAGACTTCCAGTATTGTGACCAAGCAAAATCAGTAATTGTGGTAAGTAATGTCAAAACATGTTTATTAGTTCAAAACTAGCTTCATATTTTAGTATTTATGAACATATTTTTCTGCTTTTATTATATCCAATGTCAACCAGAAATTACGTTTAAAGATAATGTTTCGGGCAGCGCCTGTGGCTCAGTAGGTAGAGCGCTGGCCCCATATACCAAGGGTGGCAGGTTCAAACCTGGCCCTGGCCAAACTGCAACAAGAACAACAAAAAAAAATAGCCGGGCGTTGTGGTGGGCGCCTGTAGTCCCAGCTACTGGGAGGCTGAGACAAGAGAATCGCCTAAGCCCAGGAGTTGGAGGTTGCTGTGAGCTGTGATACCATAGTACTCTACCAAGGGCGATAAAGTGAGACTCTGTCTCTACAAAAAAAATAAATAAATAAATAAAATAAAAAATAAAGATAGTGTTTCTTGAGTATTACATTATTGCTTTATCTAGTTTTTTTAGCTGTGTAAGATAATAGAAAATGAATATTGGAATAAGGTACACTTCTCTATCTGCCTATTTCTCCAGAGAAGTTAAAAGCTTTGTTGCTTTTTGTAAGGTTTCACATTACTTTTTAGGAATTAAATTGGCCTTTAGCGCCAAAATTAGAATTCAAGGAAAGTTGTTTCTTGGTTAATTATGGCAACATACACGCCATATCCTAATAGTATATAATGTATTAGTTTTTAAAAGAGACCTATTCCCCACATGTAGATCTCTTTTTAAAAGTTAGAATTTATTTCTCACTGTTTCATGTGAGCGCATTTTATATAAATGTTCTTTTTAAAACATAATTTTATGTTTTGTAAAATATTTTAAATATCTAAATAGTTATAACGAACACCCATGTGCCCACATTACATCTTATTTTCTTTATACTAATTTTAAATAAAGCAGTATGGCAGCCTCTGTATTCTCTCTTCCTAATCCCATTATTCTTCCTCTTTCCCTAGAGATAAATACTTTTCATTAATTTTTTTTCCTATGCACGGCTTTATACTTCATATATTAAATATCTGTCAATATTGTATATATCGATTTGGAGGCCATTAAATGCTATATAACAAGATGCATGCAGAGTGTTTGATACTGCAAACCACATTTTCATTTCAGCATTATTTTAGATTTACCTATGTTGATATCAGATACATGTTGTGGTAGTTCATTCATTTGTAACCATTATAAAATATTCCACTGATGATTATACCAGTTGTCCATTCTCCTGTTCATGGACAATTAGGATGTTTCTAGGTTTTTCCGTGATAAGTATTCCTGCTGTGGACATTTCTTTTATCTCCTTGTTGCATAGATGCAAAAGGTTTCTCTAAGGTATATACCATGAACTGGAATTTCTGAGTTTTTAGGGTATGAACATTTTCATCTTCAATAGATTTTACCTAGTTCATCTCCAAAATTACGATATCAATGTACCTTCTCATCAGCAGTGTATGAGAGTTCCCATTTCTCCACACTTTCATTAAACCTTTATTATTGATTTTTTTTAATTTTTGCCAATCGGATGTATATGAAATGGTATCTCACAAGATAAATTTGTGTTACCATAATTTTTGAGCACCTATTTTATATTTATTGTATTGGCCATTTAAGTTTTCTTTTTAGTGAATTTCCTGTTCGTATTCTTACCCAACAGTGTTTCTGTTGTTTTTTCTTACTCATTTAAGTTTGTTTTTGATTCCTTTCATTAAGCAAAAGCCTTAAATTTTAACATAACAATTTATTCTTTCATTGATGATTTATATATTTTATGTCTTACTTAAGAAATTTTTCCTTGATATCTGAACATATTCAGTGTAATAATGCATCAGAAATTGTGGTTATAGATCATCAAGATTATTTGGGGAACAAATAATAAAACAGACAAAGAACATGAAAAACTGAAAATCTAGGTGGCCAATATATATGAGATTACAGTGATAAAATAATCTTGTTTGATAGCCAGGCATTGTGGCGGGTGCCTGTAGTCCCAGCTGCTCAGGAGGCTAAGGCAAGAGAATCGCCTGAGCCCAGGAGTTGGAAGTTGTTGTGAGCTGTGTGATGCCACAGCACTCTACCTAGGGCGATAGAGTGAGACTTTGTCTCTACAAAAAAAAAAAATCTTGTTTGCAGAGAATGGGAATGCACATGTAAAAATAAATTGCTAGAGCATTTTGAAAAACAATCTGGTAACATCTGTTAAAGCTTTACCTCTCTTAGGAACTTATCCCATAGAAATCAGGCACCGGTAGGTATATGTACAGGATGTTCAATACAGTGCTGCCTTTTTTGAAATCTTACAAGACCAAAAAATAAAGTGAATGTGAAAGGCCTTTTGTAGAGTTTGTTTCAATAAATCTATACCACAAAAATATTGCATAATCCTTAACAGAAAATGTTAAGCTATGATAGATCTTTATAAATGTGTACACATAATACTATATGCATGGAGAAAATGTGCAAAGACTTACCACGTTAAATAATAGAGGCTGTGCAGAGGGGATGAATCGCAGTGAAAAGAGGATTCAAATAAAAAAATGAAAGGGAGAAAAAGTGTCCATATATTTGAATAGATGTTTATCTAAAGAAAATATACAAATGGCCAGTAAGCACACGAAAACATGTTTGAGATCACTAACCATTACCGAAATGCAAATAAAAATCGCAATAAAATACCACCTTACACATTATCAGGATAGCCGAGGTAAAAAAGTGTTAAAGCTGGGTGTGTGCTTTGTAATCCCAGCCACTCAGGAGGCTGAGGCAGTATGACGTGCGCCCAGGAGTTTCAGGCTGCAGTGCGCTGTAATCCTGCCTGTGAATAGCCATTGCACTCCAGCCCGCACAACATGGGAGACTCTAGAAAAAAAGCGTTGGTGAGAATATGGAGAAACTGAAGCCTCTGTACATTACTGGTGGGAAGGTAAAATGGTATTGCCAGTATGGAAAACAGGATGGTTATCCCTCAAAACGTTAAAAACATAATTACTGTAAGATCTAGCAATTTGCTTCTGGGTATATGTGCAAAGAATTGAAAGCAGGATTTCAAAGAGACGCTTGCACACTCCTGTTCAAGCACCATTAATCACAACAGCCAAAAGGTGGAAGCAACCCAGTATCTGTTGATGGATGAATGCAAACAAAATGTAGTCTATATATACAGTACAATATTACTTGGCCTTAAAAAGGAAGGAAATTCTAATACATGCTACAACATGGACGTTGTTGAGGACGTTACACTAAGTAAAATAAGCCAGTAGCAGACAGGTAAATAATGTATGATTCCACTTTATGGGGTATTTAGCATAGTCATATTCAGAGAGCCAGAAAAATAAAAGTGGTTACTGTGTACTAGGGGAAGGGGAGAACCGGTATTTGTTTAATGAGTACTGTGTAAAGTTTCAGTTTTACAAGATAAAGAGTTCCAGAGATTGGTTGCACACAATGTGAATATACTTAACAGTAGTGAACTGTACACTTAAAAATGGTTAAGGAGATAAATTTTATGTATATTTTACCACAGTGTTTTTGAAGGTATTGATAATAGGATCACATTTATGCAATGAAGTAAATTATTGGATTGCTGGAGATAAGGAGTATGAGACTAGTCTGAGCAGAAAAAGACCCCACTCTACAAAAAAATAGAAAAATCAACTAGGCGTGGCCATGCCTGTAGTTTCAGCAGCTTGGGAGGCTGAGGCGGGATGATCACTTGATGCCCAAAAGCTTGATGTTGCGGTGAATTGTGATCTTATGATCACGCCATTGCACTCCAGCCCAGGCAGCGAGACTCTGTCTCAAAAAAAAGTCATTAATTTATAACTGTTAGGGCAGATTTTCAACTATAGGACTAAAGATTCCGGTTGCTCATAAGCTGACTGGACCTTCTTGTTTTCTGAATCCTAAGATTATATTTTAAAAAATTAGAATCTGAATCAAGTAAGGCAAACACAGTGGTGTTTTTCTTACACACGCGTGAAAAATTCTCCAATGATGATGATGTTGTTATATTAAATAAAAATGTTAACTTTTTTCTGTAGTAAAATAGCCTTTTAAGTTAGTTTTTAATCCTGCCATTTCTTTTTAAGAGGAGCACCAGTAGACAGACAAAGCCACTCAAAGTTCAAGTTATGCAATCATCTATTGTTGCACATCAGAATTTTGGTTTGAAACTTTTGTCTTGGCTGGGAAGTATTATTGGATATTCAGGTAGGTTCATAAAAGTTTGTGCTAATTATCTGTTTTAAATGAGCTCATATGCCCTTGCAAAATTGTTTTGGAAAAAATATCAAGTGAAATAATTTCTCGCTTTAATTTCACATTTTAAGATACCATCTCAGACTTTTTTTGCACAGAAAAACTAAATTTTATCTTATAGTATTTTTTAATATTCACACAAAGGATTCTCAGTTAAAATAAATGTGGGGGCTCGGTGCCCATAGCTCACTGGTTAGGGCCCAGCCACATACACCAGAGCTGGCGGGTTCAAACCCAGCCTGGGCCTGCTAAATAACAGTGACAACTACAACAACACAAAAAATAACCAGGCGTTGTGGCAGGCGCCTGTAGTCCCAGCTACTTGGGAGGCTGAGGAAGAGTCATTAAGCCCAAGAGGTTGAGAGTGCTGTTGTGAGCTGTGATGCCATGGCACTTTGTTTCAAAAAAAAAAAAAAAAAAGTGGAAAACATTGAGTTAAAATGACTGTAAAGGATTTTAATGTGCTAATGCAATGGAAATCTCACAAACTTGAATTTAAATTTAAAACTTCTTTTTTTAAATGGATCATCCTGTAGAGCTCTTCCACTGAGTAAGCTGGAAAATGCTACTGCACGTAAAACCTAAGAGATTAGCAATTTAAATGATAAAGCACTAATGTTAATATCTCTAAATGCTATAACATTGGTTACCAATAATTTGTGACTTCGAAAATTTGCAAATTAGAAGTTACTGATTTGAATTTTTTCACAGTCTACAAGTTAGTTAATTTTTCTTTCTGTAATGGTAACAAAATTAAGAGCCCTCCTGTTCAAAGCCAAAAATATAAGTCTTATGTATAACACTAAAGCAGAGGTTCTCAACCTTCCTAATGCCTCCCAATGCCGCGACCCTTTAATATAGTTCCTCATGTTGTGGTGACCCCCAATCGTAAAATTATTTTTGTTGCTACTTCATAACTGTAATTTTGCTACTGTTGTGAATTATAATGTAAATGTCTGATATGCAGGATGTATTTTCATTGTTACAAAGGGGTCACGACCCACAGGTTGAGAACCACTGCACTAAAGGGTAAAATAGGGATAGATCTAAGCTGTTTGTCTACTGTCCCTCAGGCAAGACTGTGAATAAATGACATTCAGGTGTTTACTATAAAGAAATCAGGGCGGTGCCTGTGGCTCAGTGGGTAGGGCGCCAGCCCCATATACCAAGGCTGGTAGGTTCGAACCCTGCCACAGCCAAACTGCAACAAAAAAATGACTGGGTTTTGTGGTGGGCGCCTGTAGTCCCAGTTACACAGGAGGCTGAGGCAAGAGAATGGCCTAAGCCCAAGAGCTGGAGGTTGCTATGAATTGTGACGCCACAGCACTCTTCTGAAGGTGACAAAGTGAAATTCTGTCTCCAAAAAGAAAAAAAAAGAAAATTTCTTGCTCACAGCAACCTCAAACTCTTGGTCTTAAGCGATTCTCTTGCCTCAGCCTCCCAACTATCTGGGACTACAGGCACCCGCCACAACACCAGGCTGTTTTTTGGTTGTAATTGTTGTTGTTTGGCAGGCCCAGACTGGATTCAAACCCGCCAGCTCTGTCGTATGTGGCTGGCACCCTAGTCACTGAGCTACAGGTGCCAAGCCAAGAAAATTTCTAAAAGATTGTATTGAAAGACTGTTAGAGCATTACCACACTGAACTGACAGTTGAAATTGTAGAGGTGTGGAAGTTTAGGAGAACATGTTTTCTTGCCTTTCAAGTGCATTTCCAGTTATTTTTCTTAGCCCCATATTCTTTATTTTTGGTGTTTAACATTGAAAAGTATGCATATATGCCAAGTACTATGGTAGAGTATTAATGAACAGTATCATGGAAATAATTTCCTGCCAAAAATCTTCTTTGAGATATTTATCATCAATAATTTAAATGTGTATATTTAATATCTATATGAGCTTTTCTTATTACCTCTTTAAATTATTTCTATTTGGCAAATTTATAATTAAATTTTAAATTTACTCCATTTTTTTCCTAATTATTTTGTATACTTGAAGAAGACTAAAAGCACTGGTTTAAATGTTAAAGTATGGTGGGCTGAGTGCAGTGGCTCAAGCCTGTAATCCTAGAACTTTTGGGAGGCCAAGGTTGGGGGATCCCTTGAGCTCAGGAGTTCAAGCCAGGGCTAGAGCAAGACCCAGTCTCTACTACAAATAGGGCATCCTGGCATGGTTGGTGCCTATAGTCCCTGCTTCTCAGAAGGTCACGGGAGGATTATTTGAACCCAGGAGTTTGATGTTGCTGTGAGCTAGACTGAAGAGCAAGACACTCTAGCCAAGACAAAATGAGATTCTCTCTCCAAAAAAATTTTTATAAGTGTGGCAAAACAAAAAGATGTTAAAAATTTGGTTACTTTAATGTTCATATTACTATTTGAAGAACTTTTTTTAGTGTAGCATTTAGGAGATGTAGGAATTTGTCTTCCAGGGCCTCTCACATGGCAGCTCCACAGTCAATTTTGTTTAATGAATGAAAAGCATTTTGTATAGCATTAATAAAACGCATTGGTATACATTACAGTGCAGAAATCACACATTCCTTCTTATACGTGTTAGCACAATTTTATATACCTACCTTCAGTTATCATAGGATGTATATGTATCAATTTTGCTATATTCTAGTTTAGTTAATATTAGTGCTTAAAGAATGATATTCAGTGATTTGGAGATGTTTTCCGAGAAAGTTATTGCCTTTATAATAGACATATGTTTTAACATTCTGGAGTAAGGATTGGTATATAAAGTAATATTTGGGATTTATCTGCTTTTTGTGAAAATATTAATAAAATAGTATGTTTACTTTTTCTGAATAAATTTGACCTTTAATAAAACATGTAAAACTCTATAGATCGAGTGAAATATTTATTAAAATGTCACTTTGTTTTAATATTTTATGTTGCTATCTCATACATACTTTACCTTCTATTTAAAGATGGCCTTCGCCGGATTTTATGTCAAGTTGGTTTACAAGAAGGGCCAGATGGTGAAAACTCTTCTCTTGTGGATAAATTGATGCTTAATGATTCCAAATTGTGGAAAGGTGAATCTCTTACTACTTTTAAGGTATAGAGGTACTTATGTAAGTAATTGAAATGTTAGTCTTTTGTCATGAGCCAAATCAAATAGCCTTTATACTTTGTTTTTAAATTATGTTTAGCAAACCTGATTTTATAAATAAGCAGATTATAAAATTTTTATTATGTGCTAAGGAAAATGTGTAGTTTTTTTTTTTTTTTTGAGGCTTAAAATATAAACAAGTTGCAGTGACCCATACCTGTAGTCCCAGCTGTTTGGGAGGCTGAGAGGAGGAAGGATGCTTGAGCTCAGGTGCCCAGCCTGAGCTGGGCAATACAGCAAGATCCCATCCCTTTAAAAAAAAAAAAATACAATTGATCACGTTGAGATCTTTGGAAATGTCATTTTTGGCTTATTTGGTATATCCTTCTCACATCCTGATCTTTTTCTGAAAGGTGCTAGGAGTGTGTATCATCAGTTGTTCATGAGCAGTCTGCTTATGGATTTGAAATACAAGAAACTCTTTGCTGTTCGGTTTGCAAAAGTAAGTGGTTTTCCATTACGAAGACTAACAAGACAGGTTGTATTTGGAGTAATTATGGCTCGTGATTCTATCTAGGCTTCAACAAATTAGCATCTGATGGTCATATATCAATGTGTTGATTTTAAATTCTAAGAATTTTGAATAAATAATATTTTTATCTCTTTATCAATAGAATGAAATTATAGCAGTGAGACTTCTTGTTCATCACGTCCCATGGTAACATGAGTATCCATCTATACAGTGTCTGGGCTATGAAATGATAAATTTAAACCTAGGCCATTGTGAATTATAGTATTGTTCCTCCTAAAGTTCATTTTAGGAAGCAATAATCTTAGTTGAAATGACATGTATATATGGATATGATTTAAGAATTATAAGCTCTTGGTTGTTGATGTAATTGAATTATGTTCTCCCCCTTTTTAGTAGCATGTGATTAAGCTAACCACTTCTTTTTTGTATTCACTCAAATTAGTCCTTAACCAAGGAAGAGTGTAAGAATCATTCGGAGAACTCTTTCAAAATACATGTGTTTGCGTTCTGTTATAAAATCTACTGAAGCTCATCCACCGAGAGTGGGGTCCAAGCACGTGTACTTTGCAAAAGTCATCAAATGATTCTGATATGCATCTAGAAGTAATGAGAGTGTGGTTTCATCAGAGACAGTGTAATGCTGCTATGGTGTAGCCCCACCAGTGCACATTGGCATCCTAGGATTACAGTGACTGTCACTGTCTGTTTGGGCTGGCAAACTGCCATGTACTTTGAAAGAATCTGTATTTACACAGGACTCCACAGAATCCACAGTGAATCGCTAAGTTATGTAAGATTTAATAGGTAGAAATCATTTTGGTTATTATTCGCACAGCAGCGTTATCTTACTGACTTCCTCCAGCACTGACTTTTCGTTATAATCTTTAAACCTTTGGTCATTATGGATTAGAGGTGAATCTCCCCCTTGTTGTTTAGAATTACCAGCAGTTGCAGAGAGATTTTATGGAGGATGATCACGAGCGAGCAGTGTCGGTGACTGCTCTGTCTGTCCAGTTCTTCACCGCACCTACTCTGGTGAGTAGTGCTTGTCTTTTCTTTGTAACTGATAGCTGGCACTCCTTGCCTTTTTTTGCCTTCTTAATAGAACTATGAGCGTTTGCAGAGTGATTATGTGACAGATGACCACGACAGAGAGTTTTCAATCGCAGACCTCTCGGTTCAGATATTCACGGTTCCTTCACTTGTAAGTACTGAAAAACTAGAAGAACTTTCTTGTTTTCCAATAATAGAAGTAAAGCCTTAAAATAGGAGAGAACTAAAACCTGTATACGTAGTATTCCTGAATAGAATAATATTCTTGTAATGGGCAATCAGACTTCAGACACCTTCAAGTATATTAGAACATTTTTTTTTTTTTTTTGAGACGGAGCCTCAAGCTATCACCCTGGGTAGAGTGCCATGGCATCACAGCTCATAGCAACCTCCAACTCCTGGGCTCAAGTGAGTCTCCTGCCTCCACCTCCCAAGTAGCTGGGACCACAGGCACCCGCCACAACATTTTTTGGTTGCAGCCATCATTGTTGTTTAGCAGGCCCGGGCTGGGGATTCGAACCCGCCACCTTAGGTGTACGTGGCTGGCGCCTTAGTCGATTGAGCCACAGAACATTTTTGAATATCAAAGTAATCCGGGGAAAAAGTCCTTTCCCTTTAGTCTGTACTTTCTCTCTTCAAGGTAGAGGATGGGGGGGAAAATGTCTATATTTTCTCGTAATACTTTTCGTGAGGTTTTGAACTGATGAGTTACCATTAAGCTGATTGGTTTAACAACTTTATCCTTGACATTAGAATCAAACAGCATATTGTATACTAACTCACAATTTGAGAAGTCCTCCTCCCCACCCCACTGCCATAAGAGAAGGGGTAGCTAAGGCAATTGTTGAATCACAGTGATGATGAATGTTACTAGTTGCTCTTGAAGGCATCATTATGTAATCACTATATGACAATTAAAATTTGTTCAACAAATTTATTAAATATCTGTTGGGCACAGTTTTTTTAGTTTTTTGTTCATTTTCTGAGACAGTCTCACTTGGTCACCCTGGGTAAAGTGCAATGACCTCAAACTCTTGGGGTCAAGCAATCGTCTTGTCTCAGCCTCCCAAGTAGCTGGGAGTACAGGTGCCCACCACAATCCCTGGCTAGTTTTCTATTTTTGCTCAGACTGGTTGGAACTCCTGAGCTCAAGCAATCCACCGCCTCCTAGGGGACAAGGATTACAGGCATGAGTCCCTGGGCCCAGCCCCACTGGGCACAGTTTTATTAGGCTTTGAGAATGCGGTGGTGAACAAACAGATGTGATCCTTATCATAATGAGACAGACTTACATAAATAGTTAACTGAAATTATAATAAAAATTCTGAAAACTGGTTGCTTTGAGAGAGAATAATAGGAATTCTGACCTTTTCCCACAGTTCAGAGACAGCTTCTCTAAAGAAGATACCTTTACGCAGGGGATGAAGGAGGGTCCAGGCAGAGGGTCTAGCACTCGAGAAAATCCTAGGGTAGGGAGGAGCATTGCCTGTATGGCAAACAGAGGAAAGCCAAGACACTTGAACATCATTGAGTACAGAGTGAAATTATATAGATTTAAGAACATTTTACAGTTACTTTATTAATAAGACCTATTAAAAATGACTCTTTTTTTCCCCATATTACTTTTATGTTAAAGGATATATTCTAATATGGTTGAAGCTGTCCAGGAGTCTGTTTAATCATTAATGACCTATAATTATAGGCCAGCTTAAAGATTGTGATTTTTATCTTAAGAGCATGGGAAAGCATTAAAGAGTTTTGGTTATACTTACATCATTACATTTGTGGTTTTAAAAGATTGTGCTGTTTATAATTTGGAGAAGAGATTAGAGGGGGCTAAAAATGCGTGTGGGGAACCTAAATAGATCCTAATGCAAAGCTCCAGACAAGAATTGATGGTAGTTTAAAGCAGGGTGCTAACAGTGGATGTGAGTTGGGAGAGAACTGGCACTTGTGTTGAGGGATGTGGGATTTGGCGATTAAGGGAATGTTGGGTTTGAAGAAGTTTAAAGATGATTCGCAGGTTTCTGACTTGCAACTGAGTGAATGTTGTCCCTTGCTGGGATACAGGGAACTTTAGAGAGTGACTCAGATTTGTAAAGAGGAAAAGTGATAGCTCCAATGTAGACTAGGTTAAGTTTGAGAAGCCGATGAGACGATCCCATGAGATTTCAAATCTGTGTTTCTTTCCTCCCGTGATCTTTTTGTCCATTTCCATGCCAGAAACACATTTGTAGTAATTATTTATAGCGTAATATTCTCTTGATGTCTTATAGAGCTAAATCTCCTTTCATTATTCTTTTCCAAATATTCTTAGACCTTTTTTTAAAGATGAACTAAAATCAGTTTGTCAGGTACCAAACTACGTTGGTATTTTGACTGAAAAGACATTGTATTTATGGATTAATTCAAGAACTAATACCTTTACAACATTGGATATTTACCACCTAGAAATATAATTTATTCTCATTTTTTGAAATGTTATTTTATGTCCTCAGTAAAAGCTTCATAGTTCTCTTTTAATAGTCAACACATTTTTAAATTAAGTTTATATGTCTTATAATTTCGATGCTATCATAATTTACATTTTTAAACAGGGGATAGCTAGTATATAAGAAAACTACTGATTTTATGTATCTATCTTATATCTATCCGATCCACTTACTAACCTTCTAATGTTTTGTGTTGATTCATTGGAATTTCCAGTTATCTACAAATGGGAGCTTTGCTTTTTTTTCCCTAGTGTTTCAGCTTTTTGTTTCTCATCTGACTCCTTTAGTTAGAAACACTAGAAAATTAGTATATGTATTTACTTATTCAAAACAGATTTAGGACCTTTAATGAGTAGGCACTATTTTAGGGTCTGGGGGATAAATACAGCAGTGAACAACATAATTCTAGCCTAACTGTGGGAAGATAGATACACAAACAATTGTATTTTGTTATAAATTAACTGTTGGTAAGTACTTCAAAGTAGAAAAATAGGTTAAGGGAATAGAAAGGATGGGTCATATTCTGTATAGGATGATACGAAAGGGAAAATGAGAGAGCAAGTGACACTATTAACTGGTGGAAGAGCAAAAGATGCAAAATTTCCGAGATGAATGCATACTTGGCATTTTGGAGGATAGAACAACAACAACAAAAAAATCCCATATTTGCTAGAGTGAGTGAGTGAGGAGGAGAATGGTCAGTGAAGTCATTAAGTTTAGGCATGGAGGCTTGGCCCCTGTGGCTCAATCGGCTAAGGCACCAGCCATGTACACCTAAGGTGGCAGGTTCGAATCCCCAGCCTGGCCCACCAAATAACAATGATGGCTGCAACCAAAAAATGGCCGGGTGTTGTGGCGGGCGCCTGTGGTCCCAGCTACTTGGGAGGCAGAGGCAGGAGGCTCGCTTGAGCCCAGGAGTTGGAGGTTGCTATGAGCTGTGATGCCATGGCACTCTACCCAGGGGGATAGCTTGAGCCTCCATCTCAAAAAAAAAAAAAAAGTTTAGGCATGGAGTGAATGGGCAATACCAGACCTCACTGGCCATTGTAAGTACTTTGGTCTTTTATACTGAATGAAATGGATAGATACTGCAGGGTTTTGAGCACTCAAGCTATTTGGCTTCTATTTCAGAAGGACCACTCTGAGTGATAACCACATTCTTATTTGTTACCTGACTTGAATGGAAGTCCCGTTAGGTGTTTTAATATAGAAGAAAGATAGTGCTTACTTCTGGGTTTGATTAATATTTTATCATACTAAGAATATTTTCTTTTGCTCTAGTTTACTTAAATTTATTTGGGGTTTGTATGATTTTTAATCGAGGTTAGATATTTTTAGCAAATGCTTTTTCTCCATCTGTTGAAATGATGGGGTCTTTTTTCTTGCTTTGTGCTACTGACGCAGTAAATATACTCCTTGGTCGAAGAAGAATAATCAAATTCTTTGACCTATTAATACAACAAATTAACTTTTCTAATTTTGAAGTCATCCTGCTATTATGTTATAAATGCTACAGGGCTGCAGTGCATTCCTTTAAATATACTGCTAAGTCCAGTTTGGTGATGTTTTATTTAGAATTTTTGCTCGTATGCTTAGTGTTATCTTCCTGTATATGTTTTTATTTAGACTTTGGCTTTGTAAAATGAACTGAGTATATGATTGAGTATATGTCTGTCTCTATGCCCTAAAATAAATTAGATGACATGAGAATTACCTGGTTGTTTATTTTAAAATTTAATTAATCTGGCCGGGCATGGTAGCTAACATCTGTAATCCTAATATTTTGGGAGGCTGAGGCAGGTGAATTGCCTGAGCTCAGGAGTTTGAGACCAGCCTGAGCAAGAGTGAGACCCTGTCTATAAAAATAGCTGGGCAGGTGCCTATAGACCCAGCTACTTGGAAGGCTGAGATAAGAGAATCACTGGAACCCAAGAATTTGAGGTTGCTGTGAACTAAGATGCCAACGGCACTCTACCCAGGGCTACAGAGTGAGACTCTATCTCAAAAAAATAAATAAATAAATAAAGTAATACTTAATGAATTTCAACTCGGAATATTTGAGAGGTTAAATCTTTGAAATTCTTTTCAATTTCTTCTCATCATTCAGGTTTTTTTTTTTTTTCCCTTGAGATAGTGTCACTCTTCTGCCTCAGGCTAAAGTGCCATGGCATCACAGCAACCTCAAACTCCTGGGCTTAAACCATCCTCCTGCCATAACCTCTGGAGTAGCTGGGCCTACAGGTGCCTGCCACAATGCCTGACTAATTTTTCTAATTTTAGTAGAGATGAGGTCTCGCCATTGCTCAGGCTGTTCTTGAACTCCTGAACTCAAGCAAACCTCCCACCTTGGCATCTCAGAGTACTAGGATTACAGGCGTGAGCCACTGCACCCCACCTTCAAACTTTATTTTTTAATTGAGTTGTTCTTGATGGAAGTGTTGGTTAGTCTCGAGCCACTCTGTCACGATTAGAATTAGAAGGGTACTTGTATAGTGTGTTTGGAAAGCTCCATTAGTAATTCTTCTGTGCATTCTTGGTTTAAAATAACTTGCCCTAGATAATTAGTGGAATGTTTTATAGCCATGGTGTCTTTCCTTTTTTTCTTCTGTTTTTTTATCAAAGATAATTCAATTATCTTTGAATCAGAATTGCCTTACAGTTAATGCAGTCACTATTTTTAGTTCGGTCAAGAACCAGTACTTAAGAATTCATGATAGTTGCTCCAGTTTATTTTATTAAATGTGCCCTCAGTCTGCATTATCTCTGGGTGCTATAGCATATTTAGTTTAACTAAGAGTATGTGCATAGATTGTTAATATTCAGTGAAGATTTCCATATCATAGGGGAGAATTTGGCTTATTTTGAATATTTTGTTAAACATGTAATGAGCCTTGCAAAACAAAATTGAATATGAATTACATAAAGTGAATAAAAACTGTAATTAAGTAGTGGTAATGTTTTCTTAAAACAAAGTGAATTATAGATACAAAAATTAAAGAAATTTTTAGGTTAAGTGATAAGTACTAGAAATATACAATAATGTTAGATATTTAATGTTAAACATTACCTCAAAGTGTTGATAAAGCCAAGCACTTAAGGTTTTTTTTCCTTTTCTGTTCATAACTTTGGGAAATACTAGCTTTAGTTATCTTTTTAAAAGTAGAAATGCTGAATAACTCAGCTCTGAGTTTTGTTTGTTGAAGGGCGAGAGGGTTTGTCCATGTCTTATTTTAGAAATAGAGAATAACTTTGGTGGATTTTGTTTGGTTTTGTTTCAGGGTTTCTTAGTGTTTTGTTTTGTTTTAGAAACAGGGTCTTGCTATGTTGCCCATGTTGCTCAAGCAAATGTCCTGCCCCAGCCTCCGAAGTAGCGGAGACTTGAAGCACCCACACCACACCAGGCTATTCCCCTGTTTTAAGGGTACATGAATAATGAGCCACTCTCTTAATTTCTTATTTGACCCCCAGTACAGACAATTAGAATTCAGTTGCAATATGTGAGTCATCTCTTTTAACATTCATCTGAAACTGAAAATGCTAAGGAGTACCTTGATTAGTGAGATTGACCTTCGACAAAGTTCTTTTCTACTTACTCTTAAGTTTTATGGGTTGACTCTACATAGATTTTTCTTAACTCAGTGGAATTGAATCATACTCTTATAACTTCCTCAAAGTCAACTAATACAGCAAACAACAAGGAAAATTTTTTTACTTAACCTAACAACATGCCCCACCCCTTTAAACTTCATCTTAACCTTCACTGGAGGAAAATTTAATAGAAGTTAATCCTGTTGACTTTTGAGCTTCTTTAAGGCCTAAATCCTGGCCATTGATGATAACTTAAGAGTGTTCAAAGGTATACTTAACTCTGTAGATTGTCCGCTCATCTGATGACTTAAGCACTTAACCTCCACATTAGAATACAGCTTTACTGTATTCTTAGACTTCTTTCTTCTACTTTGGTCTACTTTTTGATGAAACATTCTTACTAATTATCTGATACTGACAAATGTGAGACTTAAATTGTCACCCACATCAGTAACACACCATAAAACCTAGGAGGGACTAGCCATTGAGGCAGGAAGGGGGTGGGATGGGGATCCATGGTGTTATGTGTCAGAGTAAAAATGTGGTATTTAAAGTAAAATTAGAAAGTCTAACTTTACTATGACAGATTAAAATCAACAGTGGCAAAGATCAAAATGTTTGATGTTATATCATGTTGTGGAAGGCATGAGGGGCAAGGCCCACATCATTGGCAAAAATATAAGTTGTTAAGCCTCTTTATAGAAACAATTTGGTAATTTTATTAAAATTTATAATGTATATACTCTTTAACCCATTACTTCTACTTTTAGAGAATTAGTGTATAAATACTGCAACTGTACACATGGATAATTTGTTGCAACATCTTTTGTAAGAGCACAAAACTGGAAATAACCCAGTGTCTTACCAGTAAGGGCCTGACCAAATAAAGTATGATACAAAAGTTTCTCTGGTGATAGTTACAAAGAATAAGGGAAATTTGTATGAACTGATATGGGACAGTCTCTAAAATATATCAAGTAAAAGAGTACAGAACAATATTTATAATATGCTATCCTTCAGGGGACAGAGTTATAATTAGACATATCCATACTTATATATACTTAATATACATTTAATCTATTTGTATTTTATTTTGTATTCTATATGTATATATGTATAGATATATAGATATTACACACACAGAACACCTCTGCAAGAATGTGCAAAAAATGATAACAGGGCTTGCCTTTGGATGGGAAACTTCAAGTGCTAGGGCCTTACTTTTTACTTGTATTTGGCACCATTTACATGTATTGGCTTCTTAAAAAATACATAGAGATATTACACAATATATATCTATACATAGAAACAAAGCAAAAAGTAAATATTAACTAAGGAGATTAAGAAGAAATATAGTTTCATACTGAGTTCTAGAGAAAATTTGACATAAACCTCTGAATCTTAGAATAATTATACCATACCATTATAGGTGTCTAAATGTCTCAGTTAAGGAAAATTTGCAGCCTGATTCAGATCCCCCACCCTGAATTATCTTTGAATAATGAGGCTTGGAACTGTCTTCTAACATTCTGGCATCTTTCTGGCATCTGATATAATTGTTGCTTCATACACATGGCAATTGGAGTAAGTAATTGTTATTTAGAAATACGCAGTAATACATTTATGATATTATATGGTCGTGTTGAAAAGAGTTTTAAACTGAAAGAGCTAAGCATTGTTGATGAGTTGTTTTTGGCTTTTTGGTCTTTTGTTTTGTTTTGTTTCCTCCTAGTAAATAGTTTCTGCTTACCACAGTCTCCGGTCTACTTTGTTTTAGGCTCGAATGCTCATCACAGAAGAAAACCTGATGACCATTATCATTAAGACTTTTATGGATCATTTGAGACACCGAGATGCCCAGGGCAGATTTCAGTTTGAACGATACACTGCTCTACAAGCCTTCAAGTTTAGGAGAGTTCAGAGCCTTATTTTAGACCTCAAGTAAGTTTTTGTTCGATTATTAAACCAGTTGCAACTTGTGAAATGTTAGTATGTATGTTCATTGCGGCTGTTATCTTGTTCAGGTATGTTTTAATTAGCAAACCAACTGAATGGTCAGATGAACTGAGGCAGAAGTTCCTACAAGGATTTGATGCCTTTTTGGAATTACTTAAATGCATGCAGGTATGTATAAACTGATAACTTTTTCTTTTCCTTCCTCTTTCCTTTTTTTTCCTCTGTTTTTTGAAAGAGATGAGGTCTCGCTGTGCTGCACAGGCTGGAGTGTGGTGGCTGTCCACAGGCACAGTCATAGCATATGTCAACCTCAAATGATCCGTCTACCTTAGCTTCTTCAGTAGCTGTGACTACAAACACACCACCGCGTGCGTTTGTTATTTTTGTTCATTGAATTGAGTGCCTTTCTGTTTATTCTTTTTTTTTTTTAATTTGGGCACATTTCCAAAAGATCAATTTGGATGGCTGCCTTTGGACCAAGAAGCTCCTCTTTAATCAGAGGCTCTTAGAAAGGTACAGCAAGTCAGATCCCAGCAAAGGCTCAGGCATTGCTGCTCTTTATATTTGGTAATTCTTTTGGTTACATTAATGTTCTTTCTTTAGAGGTTAGAAGTTCATTTTCTAACGAGGCTTGTTGGGAAGTATAGTCAAGTTAGTTATTAGAAAAACTATAGCTGTTTTTAGTTTTATTTCTTAGCGTTTCTTTATTTCTATTTTCTCCTTGATGTGATATTTATATAATACAGTGTAGAACTTTTTCCCCTGTTTAATTCTTTTATTTTGGTGGGGGGAACCATCTCCATACATGAAACAAAATCTAGAAGTAGAAACCAGCAGGTGTGTTTAATCAGTTTTTTGGGGTGTTTTTTTTTTTTTTGTTAAATCATAGCTGTACATTAATGTAGTCATGGAGTACAATGTGCTGGTTTTATATACAATTTGAAATATTTTTATCAAACTGGTTAACATAGCCTTCATGGCATTTTCTCAGTTATTGTGTTAAGACATTTATATTCTACACTTAGTAAGTTTCACAGCGAGTACCCTTATAAGATGCACCGTAGGTGTGATCCCACCAGTTACTCTCCCTGCACCCATCTTGCCCCCTCCCCGCCCTTTCCCCTTAACCAGTTTTAACGGTAAAAAGATAAGTGACATCTCTAAAAATCTGCACAAATAGTATTTTGATTCCTTTAGTAGCCATCAGGCTTTCTTCAGAAAAAGAATAATCAAAAGTTGCCCTGTCATTTTTAGGAAACATTCTGGTTCCTAGGTTCAGTGACAGTTCATGGGTATTTAATATATTATAATAGTACTGTGATTTTCACGTATCAATAAAAATAATAGCTACTTCGGTCATTTTGAATATTTAAGATATTCTGTATTCTCTATTATTTAGTAAGTTCTGACATAGCTGAGTAGTTAGACTGGTTCCTAAAAAGTAATTTTTAATTAAAATTTGTTTATCTTTCTTTCTTTCAGGCTGTGAAAACTTAATTGCATATTAGACCATAAATACTAAAATTTTATTCTAATATAAAATATATTTATAAATTCAATAACATTTTAAAAGCCTGCCTAATTTCTTTTAACAATTTTTTCTATAGATAATAGAGCTGAAAAGAATTTGAAGGATTATTGCAGTGAAGTATTAAAGTATTTTTTTGTCTAAAAGAGATCTATAAGATTGCCTCTAAAATAATTCATTCTGGACTTTATCAGGATTTTTGATTTGTATTTCGAGACTATAATATAAACACTATAAATTTAAAACTATAATTTCTCATACTACTTCCTGTGAAAACATACACCTTATGTGTTTTTATACTCAATATATATTTCTTTTACATTATTTTTTAGGATTTCATATAAGAGAACAACTATAATTTTAATGCATATAAACATTTTTTCACTTCCTTTAAGGGAATGGATCCAATCACACGTCAAGTAGGACAGCATATTGAAATGGAACCAGAATGGGAAGCAGCCTTTACACTACAAATGAAATTAACTCATGTCATTTCAATGATGCAAGACTGGTGTGCTTTAGATGTAAGTTTCTTCTTGGGGTAGGGGAGAGGAGGAAAATGGAGGCAGGGTGGTCATAAGCAGATTTCCAAGTAAGTTTTGAGGCGATTTGGAGAAATAAAGATTACACTTAGCTTGTAAAATAGCATATTTTCCTTTTCTACATATACATTTACTAAAATTTTAAAAGTTAAAATTCTAGGGTTCATGCCCAGCCCAGGTCAGCTAAACAACAATGACAACTGCAACAAAAAAATAGCCCCGTGTTGTGGTGGGCACCTATAGTCCCAGCTACTAAGAAGGCTGAGACAAGAGAATCGCTTAAGCCCAAGAGTTAGAGGTTGCTATGAGCTATGACGCCACAGCACTCTACCATGGGCGACATAGTGAGACTCTTTCAAAAAAAAAAAAAATTAAAATTCTAAAGTCTTAAGGAAAAACTTGAAAAATAGAGAAGGAAATAATCCACATTCTCTTCCCTAATGTAACTATCTTTTTTTTTCTATAATCCCTTATAGACTCTGAGAATTTTATATCATTTTATATAAGTTTATAATTTAGTTCATAAATTTATCTCAAAATGGAGCTTTACTTTTGGTACATCTGTCCCGTGCCTTAAAATTCTTTTGACCTTTCTTTTGTAATAACATCTAGATGAGAATCTATATAAGTTGGAGGGTCAGGGAAGGCTTCCATGAGATCTAAAAAAGTGTGTGAAAGTTAAGCCAACAAAGAGTAAATAATATTCCTGACTGAGAGAAAAGCTGCATCTTGCTCTGTGACGAGACGGGCCGGTGGAGCTAAGTAAAGGCTCTGGGGTTGAAACGTAGAGGCAGAGGGCGGAGAGGTGGGCAGGGACCTGACTTTGCAGGGCCTTAACCCTAGAGAGAAGTTTGTATTTCATTCTGATTGAAATGGGAAGCCTTTAGAGACCACCAAATGGAAAGGTGACATGATTCAATTTATGTGTTTTTAAAAATGACTCTGTATGGAGAATGGATGGAGGGCAACAGTTGAAGCCAGGAATTTAATAGTCAGTAGTGCCTTGAGTTACTGGAGATAAAGTGACTAGTTCTGAGAGAAATTTAGAAAATGAAATAGCCAGGTTGGTTTTAGAGTAGACAACAAGGAATGAGGGAATGGAGGATACCGGAATAGCTTGTAGATTTCTATAGCTATATCCAGGTATCATTCAATGGGACAAGGAACACAGGAAGAGGGGGACCAAGTTTGGGAGGAGGATTGAGTTTGGTTTTGCAGATATTGTTATTTGAGGTAACAAATATTGTTATTATTCATCGTCAAATTTGAGGTGCTTATTCAATGTTGGAGAAACTCAATATTTTGCATAACTTACAGAAAAAACCCTCTTTTTTTAGGAGAAAGTGCTAATTGAAGCGTACAAGAAATGTCTAGCTGTATTGATGCAATGTCATGGTGGTTTTACTGATGGTGAACAGCCAATCACACTCAGCATTTGTGGACATTCAGTGGAAACCATCAGATACTGTGTTTCCCAAGAAAAAGTTAGCATTCACCTCCCAGTTTCTCGCTTACTTGCAGGTAAAGCATTTCCCCTAAAAGAGAATTCTAAAGTTATCTTTGTTTATGGTTAATGTTTATGAATACCTACTATTTGCCAGGCATTATTCTGAGAGCTTTATATGCATTAACTTATTTAATCATCATATGGGCCTATTAGCTAGGTATTGTCAAGCTCACTCACCAATGGGAAGAAGACAAGGGCTGGGAGCCTGTAGCTCAATGGTTAGAGTGCAGGCCCTGTGTACCAGGGCTGGCAGGTTTGAACCCAGCCGGGGCCTGCTAAGAAAAACAAAACAAAAAGAGGATAGTAACTTGGTTAATGACACACAGCAGGAAAGAATCAGAGTTGACATTTGAAGGCAATTTGGCACCAGAGGCCATGATTTTAACCATTGCACCGTAGTGCTTCTTCAGATTTCTTAACTGCAGTTCTTTCTACAGTTAGCTTGTTTTATTATTTAACTCAATCTAGCTTCAGCTTCAGTATTGTTGAAATTCAAAGTAATCTATCACTGAAATGATGTGCTAATAATTTAAAACCACCCTAGGTTTTCTCTTGCTCTTTTTTCCCCTCCCTATAAACTGTTTCATGTTTATTGATATTCTTCTAAGTGGCAGGTCAAGAGTGAGGCCATATTGTGGTGACAGTTCTTTTAATCTCAGGTGGTTGGTTTCTAGGCTATTTATAATTGGCCAAATATTTGAAGCTGCCACCTTGCATCAGCAAAGACTTTGAATATGCACTGTTCGTCTCTACGACTCATTTCAGTATACCTTCTATATTTCTTGGTTCTATTCTTAGCCTGCTCATATACTGTTAGTATTTTTAGTTCCATTTTAACTCAGGGAATAGAAGGAAGAGAAGTTCTGAAGGTAATAATTGTACTCATTGCAGAATATGTAATTTATCTTACATTTGTGGCTTAGTGACTTAATGTGACGTAAACATGTACTTTTGTTTTGTTTTGTTTTGATTTTTCTGGAAGAGATTGTGGAGAATTAGTATCATTTCGTCCTTGAATGTTTGGTAGAATTCACCAGTGAAGCTGTCTGATGCTTTAGTGTTTGGAAGGTTATTTATTGATTCCGTTTCTTTAATATGAAACTATTCAGGCTGTTTCTCCTTGTGTGGACTTTGATAATTTGTGTCTTTCAAGAATTGGTCAGTTTCACCTAAGTTATCAAACTCTTAGGCCTAGAGTTCATAGCATTCCTTCATTATCCTTTCAGTGTACATGGGGTTAGTAGTAATGATCCCTCTTTCATTCTGAAGGCTTTTTGTTCTGAGCATTATCATGTTATCCTTGATTTAAGATAACTTACTGCGAAGATGATGGAGTTGTTTATTCTTAAATATATGATTATTAAAATAGTACAACAGATAATTACCTAAAAGGAAATTGTGATCCCAAGAGGAAATCTCTTATTTCTAGAATGTATTCAGTCCCAGTTCTGTTTTTATATGTGTTTTGAGCAACTAAACAGCCGATCCTTAACATAGACAACTGATAGTGTGATTGTGGAAAAGTGCTGGACTAGAAGGCAAGGAAGTCAGTCCTATCTCCAACTCAGCCACTAAACTCTTCTGCCTGTAGAAACCTGGCGTTATGGAGAGAAGCTGATGCCCATAGTTACGCACAGTGAAAGAAGTCAATACTTTAAAAATGTACTAATTTTTGCCTAGGTCTTTACCTCCCTGAAAGCTGTTGAGTGAATATTTTTGAGTTTTCATCCCACTGTATTTGATAAATCATGGCCTGAGGGCTTAATGATCCAATTAGAGAGCTAAGTAAGCAAATACGAAATAGTTCATGAACAAGTTGAGGCATGTGCTCTAATGGAGCTTGAGCAATAACTGTTGGGAACAAGTTACTAGAATGGGATTAGCAGTGCAGGTCTTCACAGATGAAGAAAGCCTCAAGCCAGGCTTGAGCAAGTAGCCAACGTAATTGATAAGATTGTAAAGCGCATTCTCTGTTTAGGTAACACTGTAAACAGGACACAATCGGAATGAACCAAGGTTGAGCCATAGAAGCACCTGTTGAGGTTAGAAGCTTTGAGGGTAGAGGCTTTGATCCTAAACTGAAAGTTCTGGGGAATCCATGGTGAGGTCAGGATCAGTGCAGACCATGGGTTCCAAAGACCAATTTTCCTACTAAGTTACCAAAAGAATCTCTCACTACTGTACTTTGAATGGGAACAAACTAGATGGCCCAGTGACTTTCAGATGACTCTTAAAGTTGGCATAACATATATAAATTGTTTTTATCATAGTTATAGAGCTACATTTGCTGTTTGTCCATCTAACATTTACCTTTTAAAATGTCATCAGTATATGTTGGTACATGTAATTAGGACGAGTTCTGAGTGAGCTTTTGATATATATATATTCATAGGAATGAACATTGAAAAGCTTCATTTATGGATATGGTTCATTTTTTATCTTAATTTGTAACCTAGTAGGTTCCCAAAGAGAAAAGAAGATACATAAAGTTGAGTGAATTTGTAGGGATTTTATTTTCTAAGTGATTTTCACTTACGGAAATACTTTCTTGTTGTGCTTGTTCTTCCGTGCAGGTTTGCATGTATTATTAAGCAAAAGTGAAGTGGCATATAAATTTCCAGAGCTCCTACCTCTGGTAAGTGGTACTGACCTTTAAAAGTGAATACATAGCTATCAGGGTCCTTATATTTCAAATCACTCTGAAGCAAACTTTATTTATTGGGGTTCTCCAGAGAAACTGAACTCATAATATGTGTGTGCATATATGTATGTGGAGAGAGACAAAGAGAAATTGATTGATTTTTAAGAAATTGGCTCACACAATTATGGGGCCTGGCGAGTCTGAAATCTGTGGGGTAGACCAAAGCAGACTGGAGAGCCCCAGGCAAGAGTCTCAACTGCAAAGCCAGTCATGCCAGAAGGATCCCTTTTTCCTCAGAGGATCTCCATCTGTTCCTTTAAGGCCTTCAACTGAATCGTTTAACTTACATTTGATAAAAATGTCCATTCCTGCCAACCAAGCTTTCTTTATAAGTTGACGTTTTGTGTTTTTTGTTTGTCTGTGCAGAGTGAACTTAGTCCACCCATGTTGATAGAACATCCTCTGAGATGTCTCGTTTTATGCGCCCAAGTCCACGCTGGAATGTGGAGAAGGAACGGGTTCTCTCTGGTAAACCAGGTAAGTGTTTTTGGAGCCTACGGAGAGTTTTCCCTTGATTCCTTGCCTTCTGTGAAGATTGTAATTTTCAGTGGATTTAGTCAGCAAAGCTAAGTATCACTCGCTATCAGTATTAAAATCGTTTGAAAAGAAAAATGTAACAATAAACCAAAAATTTTCTTGGCACTTTCAATCATAGTTTGTCAGTAAATAAAATCCAAAATAGAGATGAACAGCAGTGGTCTTCATTGTCATTTGAAATAACTTGTTAGAACATAGTTGAATATTAAGTAATAAAAATCAAGATCTCATCTATTTAAATTAAATTGGGTTAAGAGGTAAAAGTTCTTTTAGTATGTCTCTAAAATTCAGATTTTACATTTTAAATTTCATTCAGGGTTGGTATAGATTTTGTTCTTATTTTTGGTAGCTCTCAATGTTCCTGAGACCACCACCACCTTTTACTTTGGGAGGCCCAGAAAGTTGGCTACAAAATGTGAACCATAGAATGATTACTATAATCTAGAAGTTTCTGATTATTTAACCTGTATTAAGATCGGGTAACCATTTAGGAGACTGCATCACACGCATAAGTGCGCTCATACAAACGGATAGGCTTTTTTAGTGAGAAGAGGGAGCGATGCCAATAAAAACCCATTTACCCAATGTCATTAATTATTTTTTTAGATTTATTACTACCATAATGTGAAATGCAGACGCGAGATGTTTGACAAGGATATAATGATGCTTCAGGTAATAAGTTAAAAACAAATTGAATTTAAAGGTGTGGGGAGTCTTTGCTTCTTGTTATTTCCACAGAACCTAGTTATAGACAGTCCCTGAATCACAAACATCCAACCGATGTACAATTCACTCTTATAAACGGAGGCTACTGCAGGTAGTAGGTAAATGTATCTGTTCCAACTTACATACAAATTCAACTTCAGAACAAACCTACAGAACCTATCTCATTCACATTCCAAGGACTGCCTATGCATGTGATCACTCCCGAATCTGTGTCTCCAGCCTAGCCCTGGCTACTAAACTCTAACCTCAGGTGGCTAACGCGCTATTAAACATTCCCATCTAGATTTCCTGGATGCATCTCAGAGTTATTAATGTGCTCAGAATAACTCCTCTCATTTCCTCCATACCTTCTTTTTTGCTTTTGAGACAGACCCTCAAGCTGTCGCCCTGGGTAGAGTGCCGTGGCATCAGAGCTCACAGCAGCCTCCAACTCCTGGGCTTAAGCGATTCTCTTGCCTCAGCCTCCCAGGTAGCTGGTACTACAGACGCTCGCCACAACACCTGGCTATTTTTGGGTTGTAGTTGTCATTTTTGTTTGGCAGGCCCCGGTTGGATTTGAACCTGCTAGCTTTGGTGTATGGCTGGTGCCTTAGCCGCTTGAGTTACAAGCACGAGCCTCTCCATACCTTCTTAATTTTAAGCCCCTTAGTTTGACCCCCTTAAGTTAATTTTCTTCTTTTTTTTTTTTTTGAGATGCAGCCTCAAGCTATCCCCCTGGGTAGAGTGCCATGGCATCACAGCTCATAGCAACCTCCAAATCCTGGGCTCAAGCGAGTCTCCTGCCTCCACCTCCCAAGTAGCTGGGACTACAGGCGCCCGCCACAACACCCGGCCATTTTTTGGTTGCAGCCATCATTGTTGTTTGGTGGGCTGGGCTGGGGATTCGAACCCGCCACCTTAGGTGTACGTGGCTGGCGCCTTAGCCGATTGAGCCACAGGCGCTGAGCCAATTTTCAAAGTCTGTAAAGGTTCCCTGAATTGGCTGTGCCTTCTCTTAAATCTTAAATTCTGCTCATTTATTTCTTCTGTTGCCTAGATTGCCCCCCGCCCCTGCCTTCTCACTTCTCCTAGCTAACTTATTTTCCTGTGTGTCTTAGTCTTTACTTTAGCATCATTTTCTCCAGGAGTCCTTCCGGAACACACAGAAACTTGGCTAACATCCCTTTTGTGAGGGCCATAACATGATCCTTCCCCCTGCCACAGCGCTCACAACCCTAGATTGTGATTGCCTACTTAACATTTCATCACTCGCACCTGGCAAACAGTGACAACTGTGTCTTATTTCTTTCCTTTGTCCCTTTTGCCTAGCACAGTGTTTGTCACATAGTTGGTCTGTGTGGATTTAGTAATTGTAGAAAAAGTCAAGAAATGTAAATTTCAACTGGGTGCAGTGGCTCATGTCTGCAAATCCTAACAAACACTTTGGCAGGCCAAGGCCGGAGGATCACCTGAGGTCAGGAGTTCAAGAGTGGCCTGAGCAAGAGTGAGACTCCATCTCTACCAAAAAAAAGAAAAAAAAAAAAGAAAAGAGAAATTAGTCAAGCATGGTGGCATGAGCCTGTGGGCCCAGCTACTCGGGAGGCTGAGGCAGGATTGCTTGAGCTCAGGGCTTTGAGGTTGCTGTGAGCTATAGAGCTGTGATGATGCCACTGCACTCTAGCAGGGGTAACAGAGCAAGACTCTATCTCGAAGAAAAGAAAAGAAATGTAAATTTAAAAAACAAACAAACGATTATTAGCTGGGTACAGTGGCTCTCATGTGTATCCTAGCATTCTGGGAGGACAAAGCAAGAGAATCACTTGAGCTCAGGAGTCTTGAGACCAGCCTGACCAAGAGCGAGACCCTGTCTCTACTAAAAATAGAAAATTAGCTGGGCATTGTGGCAGGCACCTATAGTCCCAGCTACTCAGGAGACTGAAGCAAGAAGATGGCTTGAACCCAGGAGTTTGAGGTTGCCGTGAGTGAGGCTGGTGCGCTGGCAGTCTAGCCTGGGCAACCGAGTGAGACTGTCTCAACAACAAAACAAAATTTTTGATTCAAAATAAAATTCAGGTTAATTCATAATTTATACAAATAATATTTAAAAGCTGTCAGCGCAGTTAATACAGTGTTTACCACAAAAAAGTGAGTTGAGAGAGCTGATAATAGGTTAACATGATGTATAGTAAAAAATCCTTGAAACTTAATTGACATACCACATTTCTCTAAGTGCATACAGTGATCCCCAGACAATGATCAGAGCACCCTGGAATAAAATTAGGAATTGGATTCATAAGAAATTACTTCAAAGCATTAGAGAGAAAGAGAACTCATAGTCCATGTTATTCTGATATGTGGGTTTAAGTTTTGGGGAGATTTTGTTTGGGTTTTGTTTTTCACCCGCTTAGATTCCTCACCATACCGACCGGCTATCACAGATGGGGATTGGGATTGGTAAATATGTTGGGATTGATAAAGTGCTTTCTCCTGTGCAAACCAGAATATCTCTTGCTCGTTGTTCAGTGGCCCTTTTGACCTTCCTCTTTTCCTTCATCTCAAACATTTAAAAAAAAAAAAAAAAAGACAGGTGCCTCCATGATGGATCCGAATCACTTCCTGATGATAGTGCTCAGCCGCTTTGAACTGTATCAGATTTTCAGCACTCCGGACTATGGGAAGAGATTTAGTTCTGAGATTACTCATAAGGTAAGAACATGTTTTACAAGACCACAGCATATTGCTAAAGGAGCATCTTTCTTTCTTTGTGGATATTCTGATCCTCTGAGATGATGCAGTGTGCATATTTTCATCTCTGAACTGCTCTCCCCCCACTTGTTACAGGATGTTGTTCAACAGAACAATACTCTAATAGAGGAAATGCTGTACCTCATCATTATGCTTGTTGGTAAGTGTAGATCGTTTGAGACATTTATAAAGGACATTGGAGTTTGTGGCAGCAAGTCGTTCAGAATTTCTAAACTGCGTTTTTTATTGTTTTCAGAGGATACTCAGTTTTAGGGGAGGGAATATCCATCTCATCCTGCCTCTGTTTTGTTGAGAGCAGCAGCACTGTGATGCTTTGGAAAAAGGAGAATTTACACCTACTGAAGCCAAATAAAGGAGAAGGCTGTGTTTGGGGGGAAATAGGGACCAGAGAATTTAGCAAGCAAATTTAACAAGCAAGGAATAAGATATTTTGGAGTTATTTAGTGGTTTGTGGGTTTGTTTGTTGGGGATAGAGGATTGTTTTCTTGTTTTGGGGGACAGTGTAGTACCTGGCCAGAATGCAACGACATCATCATAGTTCTCTGCAGCCTCACTGCAACCTCAAACTTCTGGGCTTAAGCAATCCCCTTCCTCAGCCTCCTGAGTACCTGAGACCACAAGCACAAAAATTAGCCTGGCTAATTTTTCTATTTTTAGTGGAGACAGGGTCTTGCTGTTGTTCAGGCTGGTCTGCAACTCCTCAACTGAAGCAATCCTCCTGCCTCAGCCACCCAGAGTGCTAGGATTACAGGTGTAAACCACCATGCCTGACCTATTTGCTGTTGTTTTATACCTTAGCTAGATTTCTCTCCATGGGTTTGTGGTACAAAAGTGTCTTCTTGACTTTGGATATAATAATTCCAAACTATTGGAAACTTGTGACTAATAGGTGTGGATTTCTTTTCTTATTACATATATTTTCAGCCCTCCCATCTCTCCCATTCTTTTATTCCTTACCTTCTCCCACCTGCCTAGCTATTTCAGACTCTTATGTGGTCCATAGATTAAAGAAGACTATATACTATCAGGAGGTGACACCAATGAAAGTGGTTTCAGAAGTTGGTATCTTATTTGCCACTAACAAGATAGAAAGGGAAAGGAAGGCTCTCCCTCCTTGGAGTGAAAGTGGTTTCCTTGACTACATCTAATCTGATCCCATTCTTCCAAAATAGCAACCAGCACTCTCTCCACTGCCTAAAGCCTGCCCTTACCAGAGACTCAGGAGTATGGTCAGGAGCTGCTCTCTCCCTAGCTTGTTGCAAGACCAGACATTGCTTTCCTGTTGCTCGGAGTCACTCAAATAGGGAAATATATCATGCTGTATGAGTTAGAAGTATGTATTACTTAAGTGTTGTGATTAGTTTAAATGCATGTATGTGTGCTTTTTCATTTTCAACAGGAGAGAGATTTAGTCCTGGAATTGGACAGGTAAATGCTACAGATGAAATTAAGCGGGAGATTATCCATCAGTTGAGCATCAAACCTATGGCTCATAGTGAATTGGTGAAGTCTTTACCTGAAGATGTAAGTACTGTATTTTTTAAAAAGAAAATCTTAGAAATCCTTCCCTACTTACCAGTCTAGTCTGTATAAATTTCCGTTTTATTTGTTGTTTTTGTTTTTTGTTTTGTTTTGTTTTGTTTTTTGAGATAGTCTCCCTTCTCACTCTGTCACCCAGGCTAGAATATAGCGGCATCATCATAGCTCACAGCAACCTCAAACTGTGGTTCAGCCTCCTGGGTAGCTGGGATTGCAGAAGCATGCCACTGTGCTCAGCTCATTATTCTATTTTTAGTGGAGAGGGGTTCTCCCTCTTGCTCAGGCTGCTCTCGAGCTCTTGAAATCAAGAAACCACCTCCCCACCTCAACCTCCCCAAATGCTAATATAGACATGAGCCACTGCACCCAGCCTACGTTTACTTCTGTGTACCTTTCTCACAATTGTGAGAACCATCCTTCTAGGAGGTATGTAACTCCAATCACTCTTAATGTAAATAATTACAAAAAGAATATTGGGGATAGTATTAGAGGAAAGTAAAATAGGAAGAGAAATTCTATTAAGAGTAGAATCTGGCTCGGCGCCTGTGGCTCAAGCGGCTAAGGCTCCAGCCACATACACCTAAGGTGGCGAGTTCGAATCCCCAGCCCGGGCCCGCCAAACAACAATGATGGCTGCAACCAAAAAATGTCCGGGTGCTGTGGCTAGCACCTATAGTCCCAGCTACTTGGGAGGCTGAGGCAGGAGACTCACTTGAGCCCAGGAGTTGGAGGTTGCTGTGAGCTGTGATGCCATGGCACTCTATCCAGGGGGATAGCTTGAGGCTCCGTCTCAAAAAAAAAAAAAAGAGTAGAATCTTTTACAGAAAGTCTTAAAAGAGATAGGGACACCAAAAAAAGTAAATCCGGTCCTTAAAATTGAAGTTTTGTAGTTGTAGGGCCTTACTACAAGATTGCTGTGGGTATAGATAATACTTTGAAATCTAGTTAATATATTGAGAAAGGGAGTGAAAAATACCTACTGTCTATGTTGACTAAAGTTTTCCAAAGTTTTTTTCCTTCTTAAGCATCCAAAGACTGTCCTTAATAATGAGCCAGTATTTCATGTTAGTGAATGTAGAATAACAGTCACAAGGACACTCGTAGGTTGAATAGCAGCTGTTTTTCCTTCCAGGAGCAGTGAGTTCCTCAGCCACCTGTTTTTCAGCCATGAGGCTTTTCAAAAACTTAGCCCTTACAATTGGAAAGGGACTTTATTTTCGTTGAGACTTTTCAAAATCTTTCCCCTAATTTCAAACACAGATTAAAACTTTCAACCTTAAACATTTATTTTTCTGGGATTTCACCCTATCTTTGTTGCATAGTAATACTTCCTTTTTTCAGTCTTACTTTGTCGCCCTTGGTAGAGTGCCATGGCGTCATAGCTCACAGCAACCTCAAACTCTTGGGCTTAAGCAATCCTTTTGCCTCAGCCTCCCAAGGAGCTGGGACTACAGGCACCCACCACAACACCCAGCTATTTTTTAGAGATGGGGGTCTCACTCTTGCTCAGGATGCTCTTGAACTCCTGAGCTCGGGCAATCCACCTCCTTGGCGTCCCAAAGTGCTGGGATTATAGGCATGAACCAGCATTTTTTTTTTTTTGCAATTTTTGGCTGGGGCTGGGTTTGAACCCACCACCTCCAGCATATGGGGCCGGCACCCTACTCCTTTGAGCCACAGGCACCGCCCTATGCCCAGCCTTTTTTTCTTTTTTTTTTGACAGTTATTTGCATTTATTTTATGTTGCATTTATTCCCGTGCCATAAGTTTTTGTTTCTTCAGTTTCTTCTGGGATATCTTTTTCTTCTGTGCTACCTCTTCTTCTGGTTTGGGAACAATCTGTTCC
>CAUYQV010145611.1:0-11518 GCA_963574575.1 Galagoides demidoff | reverse complement strand
CCTTAGCCGATTGAGCCACAGGCGCTGAGCCATTTATTTCATTCTTAATAGTGTTAGCTGAGCTCGGCCTGGCAGTTCTTCTGTTCTTGCTTGGGTTCCTTCAACTTGAGGTCCATTAGATGGCTTTGCTCTTGGGAGCTGGCTTGGTTTCAGCTAGAACAGTGGAGGTTCCTGGGCTGCACGTTTTTCATGCTCCAGCAGGCCAACCTAAACTTGTTTGAGTAGTTGCTGTCCGTGTTCCAAAAACTTAGAGCTGAGATCTAAGGTTAGAGACAGAGCAGTCTCATCTCATGGCTTTCTACTGGCCAGTGTAAATCCTGATGCTAGCCCAGATTCAAGAGTTGAGAGTTACATTCCATTTGGTGACTTGGGAGTTAGAGTCAGAGTCACATCGCAAGGGCCTTTGCTGGAAGGAGGACCAGAAACTTACAGACCCTTTGTGATATTAAATATTCCTATTGCAATTAAGATTGCATTGAGTAATGTTGTACTTACAGCTTTTATTTGTTTTCAGTGAACAATGTCAATAATTTCATCAAAAATTGCAGGATAAATTCCTGTGGGTAAAATTAGTAAACAAGAAGTAAAAATGTCATTATGATAACATCAGATTAAGTCAGAGATTTAAGAATCATTTTCCTCAGTTTCAGCAACGTTTCCACTTTTCTCTTGGATCCCTGCCCTTCCGAGGCCCTCCTGCTCTAGTCTTTCATTGAAATGACTGTAGGATACAAAATAGTTTTTGAAACTTGGTGAATGTTTAACAGTATGAGTTATTCTTCATGCTCTTATTGTATTCTGCTATTTTCACTAGTCTGTCAGCAGCTATGCCACCCTCTGTTGTACTTTTCCTGCTCCAGGATCAGCCAATCATTGCAGTTCATTTAAAATAGAGTCATGTATTATTCTATAGACATGGACATTAGCCGTTTTCTATGTGACATGTGATGATTGGACTTTGTCAAATGTTAATATATTAACTTACTTCTCCTGGAATACTGTGAGCTCAGTATTTTACTATCTCTGATAAACAAATTAATTTCAGGTATTAATTTTATCCCCGAAAAACCTGAGGCTCAGTAGCTTATCCAAAGTCACAGAGGATGCATGTTATTGAGAGGGGGTTTGAATCATGCTTATTTGTATCTAAAGCCTGTAGATTTAAACGCTCTGCATTGGTCTTCCCTCTTAATGGTGCATATTTGTATACATAGACATTTATATTTAATTCAGTGACTGGTCACTTAGTAGGTGCTAAAATAATAGTAGCTTAAAAATATAAGGAGGTAGTGTAGGTTGACTAATACTGTCACATTTTTGCTGGGCAAGTCTTAGTACCTCCTGGTGAAGACCAGAAGACTAGGAGAGACAGAGAGGAGCTAGACTCCTCTGGGGACTGGGTGATCCCAAAGGGAAACAGACCAAACTTCTGGCTCAGAAACAAAAACCGTGCCTGGGATGCAGGCAAATAGCACCAGTGCTGTCTTCAATAAAAAGAGTCAGGGTTCCAGTCATGAGACTGTGGTTCGGAAACACAGCTCAGGTCATGAGGGGTGGTGGGGGACACTGTCTGGTTAGGCAGATCATTCAGAGGAGAACTTGGAGATGGGGAGCAAGGCAGATCTCCGCTGTTGGGCCTAAGATACACATTGTTCCATGAACCTCAGCCTAATAGTCAGAGTCCATTATGAGATGGAGGAGTTAATGGAGGGAGTCTCAAGAAAACTTGATGGTGATTCCAGTGGGCCACAGGCCTGGCAAAGAGGCTCAGGCTGCTTGGTACAGAGGAAGAATACAACCAAGTACCCCAGCATGCTGGGCAAGATGTTTTTTCCCCCTTCTTCTTCATCTTCTAGCCACTAATTATTTCTCATTGAAACCTCCAACAAATTTTAAAACATGCACAAAATCTTGTTCTTTGTGAATTTCTGAGTGACTTTCAGAAGTAGCCTCTGACTGCGGCATAGTTTAGACAAAACCATCATCCCCCAAACGGTGTAGCCACGACGGAACACACACCACTTAGAGTAAACTCGCAGCCCGTTGCCAGGCAGATGCGATTAAGATGTCGTGTTCCCCAACAGCAGCAGCAGGAGAGAAATAAAGAAGTAAAATCATCTTATTCATATTTATTAGGGGGCCTTGCAGTAGGCCTGGTGCCCTCATGCAATTGACATTTTTGCTTATGTCCATGGTTCACGAGCTGAGGATCAATTTGAATTAATCCATTCGTGACCTACAGAAAGTACTGCCTTTTATAACATGATATCACCCTCATATCCCTTTCTTCCCTGTGCCTCACCGAATACGCACCTTCGTTCATTCTGAACCTTTTAGGGTGATTCCATATTGTTAGTAAAATTAAAAAAATCTAATACTCTATGTATAACTGAAGGCAAATAAGCCTTAAAATTTTACTTGTTCAATTTTGAATTCTGTGTGCTGTGTGCCTTATCCTGACATGCATTAACTCATGCATGCTCAAGCGTACACACACATTAACATACATATGTGTGCACACAGGCACGCCTGGACTACCTTAGTGAAAATCAGAGCAGTCAATGAGAAATCCCAATCTCAGGTAAATCAAATGTCTTTCGCTTGCTTTTTACTGAGATTAAAAAAAAATGCACACCTATAGTGCATTTATTTTTGAGTATAATTGTTGATAAAAACACTTTTCTAATATATACACGTGATGATGATGTGTGAACGCCAAGGAGGAGAGTATATTAGTGAAACTATAAAATTAAGAATATTCGTTTAAACGAAAAAACCACAGAAACAAGGAAAGGGTGTGCCGTTTGCCTATTTGTTTGCTTCAGAGGCATTATTCCAGTTCTCCTGATTTAATTATGAAATTCAGCGAGATTGACATAGAAAGAGATTAAAGATCTGCGGTCTCCCTGCAGACAACCCCGGGCTGCTCTGCCCACCTGACAGACAGCACGCATGTCAGGGAGGGCTGCATCCTCCTAGTCCCGCCAGCTCTGAGCTTTCCCGTCCTAGGCTGTCAAGGAGATGCCAATTTCTGCCAAAGTGCCTGATCTCTAGGAGACACTGAGATTAGAAACTGGCCGGAGAAGCTCAACTTGTTTTTGTCATTAAGCAGTCAATGTCAGGACGTGAGGAACTACCTCATCAGATGCAGAGGTGACATCTCCATACGTTAGCTGCCCAAAGAGTTGGCAGGACAGTGATGGCTCCTGGCTGTTGGCATCCAGGATTCATTTACTTCCCAAATAGTTAATGCAGGAAATTAACCTTGTCTTACAAACTTCTGCTACATTCTAAAGGGTCATTGGATATAGAAAGAGATGATAAGCCAAGCATTTCTAATACTTTTCACACTTTTGTCATTTATCATGTTAACTTGCTTATTACCAAACCTCTTCTACCAGAGCTTTCTGTGTGAAAACTTGTATTTGATCCCTGATGGGATAGCACTTAATGTGAGAGTATTTCAAGGATCTGTAATAGACTTTTATTTTTTTCTAGAAAATTACCATGATGAATAGGCTCTATGGGCCTAGGTTTGTACTAATATCAGATATGCAAAATCCAAACAGGGAAAGGACGATTTTACTTGTACTTGTCCACTGAAGCTGTGTCTGTGTCACAGGTGATCTGAAGTCACTGATAAACACAGTGGAGCGTCATAGAATGTGTTGGGGAGGACCCTTTCCTTTCCTGTATTTTGGAATAGATTACATAAGATAGGTAGGTACTAGTTCCTCTTTGAAGTTTTGGTAGAACTCTGATGTGAAACCATCTGGTCCTGGGCTTTCCTTTTTTAGATTTTATATAGTTGATGCTATTTCAGTGCTTGATATCGGTCTATTCTAAATTTCTAATTCTTTCTGGTGGAGTTCAGGAAGGTGGCATGCTTCCAGGTATTGGTCAATTTCCTCTACATCCTCATATTTATGAGAGCAGAATTTTTTACAGCCCACTTCATATTGCCAAGTCGTGGGAGCAGCCCAAACACCCATCAACCCACGAATGGATTAACACATTGTGGGGTATGTTTGTCACGGAATACTACACAGCCATACAAAAGATGGAGACTTTGCATCTTTTATGTTTGCCTGGATAGAGTTGGAACACATTCTTCTTAGTAAAGTATCTCAAGAATGTAAAAAAAAAAAAAGTATCCAATTCACTCAATACTGTTATAAAACCAGTATATAAACACTCATATGATGATAAAACACAAGTATAGTACAGCAGAGGGGTGAGGAGGGAGGGGGAGGAGAAGTGGGGAGGACGATTGGTGGGAGGAGGGAGGGCATTTGGTGGGATCTGACCTAATGTGTTATATTTTAAAATAACTAAGCATAAATTTTAAATGTCTTACCACAAAAAATAAGTAAGTGCGGGGATGGTTATGTTAATCAGTTTGATTTAAACATTCCGCAGTGTATATCAAATCAACACATGGTACCCCATACATGCATACAGTTTGATTTTAATTAAAAATTAGTAAAAACATATTTTCAAGCAAACAGAAAAAACACAATACAGCAACATTTCTATAATTTCATGTTGCAAAATGTTAAGAAGAAGAAATAGAGACCCTGGTCTTTCTTCAGTTTAGCCACATTGTAACTACTGAGTCCTATCCTTGCATTTGTATCATCTCGTTTCCTCTTCTTTGCCAAATGTGAAAAAAAAATTAGAATTTGATAGGATAGAGTAAAACCTGGAGGAGATTTAACAATTAATATTTTATCGACAGTAAGTGGAAGTGCAGAGTGGTGATTACAGATTCAACGATAAGTTGACAGAAGACATTAATAAGTCTCTCCCTGAACCAGGCACACTGCTTCCTGCATCCACCTTTTGTATTTCACTGAGCTTTCACATCGACTTTATGAGACAGTTAATGATTAGTTACATTATTTACAGCTTCAAGGAGGCAGAATCGCGATGCTGTGAAGTACTCTGGGAACAGCTAAGGGCTCTGGGAACAGCGTCCCTTCTCAAATTGTGACACCCAACTCACTAGCTTCACAACTTTGGACCAGTCACTTATATTCTCAACCCCTCAATTTCTTCATTTATAAACTGTGAATAATAATGATGCCTTTCTCATATATATGTATTACTAAATTACACAATGTAAGATTCCAAACTGTATATGAAACCAGCACATTGTACCCCCCAAATGCATTAATGTACACAGCTATGATTTAATAAAAAAAAAAATCTGTTAATATAATGCCAAACACAGTGCTTTCTTTTTTTTTTTTTTTTTTTTTTGCAGTTTTTTTCCAGGGCTGGGTTTGAACCTGCATATGGGGCCGGGGCCCTATTCCTTTGAGCCACAGGCACCGCCCACAGGGCTTTTCAAAGTGGTCCCAGCCCATGAGTATCCGCATCTCTGAATATTTCTTAGAAATGCATATTCTTGGGTCCTAACTTAGACCCAATGAATTAGAAACCTTGGGGGTAAATGTCATTAATATGTTTTCAAATAATATCTTTGTGTTATTCAGAGGTCTGCTAACATCTTAGAACCACTTAGAATAAAACACAGGAAGTACTAAAGAAGAAGCAAAATTTAAAAACATGCTTCAAGGAAACACCATATTTAAGTGTATCCTATCCATATTCAGCATTGAACCTCTCCCAATATTAATCCATCACTTGGATTAATATCAAGTGATGAAAGAATTGATAAGAGATGAGATTGACGCTCAACACCATGAAAAGATATTTTTGAAATGGGCTGCAAGGGTACGTGTCAGATCTCTTAAGTGTAGAGTATAAATGTCTTAACACAATAAGTAAGGCAAAGGCTATGTTAACCAGTTTGATGTAAACATTCTAAATAGGATATAAAATCAGCACATTGTACCCCATAAATGCATTAATGTATACAGTTATGATTTAATAAAAAAATTTTAAAAAATGAAAGGGGTTGATAAAACTTGCAAAATTGTCATAATAATCAAAATGTCGAGTAAAGCATTATGCACTTAGAAGTAACATCCTCCTATGTATCGGTGATAACAAAAAGCACCAGCATTTACTTTAACCTTTACCAGTACAGTTTAGGAGTCAAGTTTCATTTCCAACTTTTATTATTTAAGTTATATTGGATGGATAAGTTGTTTTTTATCTTTCTTTGTGTTACTCATTTTTAAGATGGGAACAATAAGAATACTTAAGTTTGTTGTAAGAATTAAGCGATATTATTCATGCCAAGTGCAAATGGCTGATGTCCCGTTAAACACTTGTGCTCTGTAAAAAGTCGCTTCATCATACCAATAACCAGAATGGTAAGTGACATTATTGCTGTCTTTATTTTACTGATGGAAAATCTGAAGATCAGAGAGGCTAAAGAATTAACCAAAAGTCACTCCGTTATTACATTCCAGATCCAGGATTCTAGTAGGGAGGTCTAACACAAATCAACCCATTCCAATAAAAATGCATGAGGGAGTTATTATTTCTGACCTCCCCTGGAGCCCTAAAGGAAATAATGGGTTGAGGAGACGCCTCAGAAAGCGAATCTATCAGGTACTGGCCAGGGCTTTCTCCATGAAGACGAGTGTAGCCTTCTGTCTGATACATCCTGTTGTGGCACAGGAAGGATTAATCATCATCTCTAGAGCTGACCTTGACGATATAAGCAGCACTGGAGAGAAAAACGAAGTTGGGGAAAGTATTCCCTTCCTTATCTTTGATATTTGTAAAGAGGCAAATGAAGGGGGCTACTTAGAATTAAGCCTAGAAGAAAAGCTTCCATGGGAAGAAGTAATTGTTGTTGTGGAAAGGGTTTGAAGATCTCTTCAATTCCTTTGGCAAATTTCGATACTTGGTTCCAGTTTTCCAATCTGTAAAATGTAGCTGTTAAACTATATGTCTGATAGGGTCTCTCCTAGTTTTGTTAGATACTTTCCAGATTTTTAAAGCATCAACATAAAGGATCAATATAATAGAAAAGATATTTAATGATCATAAAAGGTCTATCCAATATTTTGAGTTGCCATTCGATTGAATCATAGCACAAAGCCCTTGAGGGTTCTTGGGCCAAAATGATATGAATTTTCCTCTATTTTTTTATCTGGATTTTTTTCTGCTTCTGAACAGAACCTCTGTTACCTTTTTATAACAGTCTATATAAACTATCTCTATCATGGCAATTTCTCCAGATTCATAATTATATCGATTGCTTGATTTGTGATTTTATGGAGTGCTTTAAAAGAGCATAAGGAGTGGAAGCGTGAGACCTGTATTTTAGCAGTTGAAGGCCATCAGTAAATATTTTCCACTCTGAATCCCCATCTCACCTTTTCCACCGTAATCAATTTTTTCCAATTACATAGTAGAAAAGTATAAGGTAGCTGTAGGACTCAGAGCACTATTCCTTTACTAGGATTTGGAACAGATGAAGAAGTGGGAGAAAGCACCAAGAAATATAAGAAATAAAGAAGTCATTTCAACTACTAGAAACGACTATATTATCTAAATTAAAGGGAAATTTTATGTCAAAACAGTTAAGGCTCAGCGCCCGTAGCACAGTGGTTACAGTGCCGGCCACATACACCAAGGGTGGAGGTTCGATCCCGGCCTGGGCCAGCTAAACAACAATGACAACTGTAACAAAAAATATCCAGGTGTTGTGGCAGGCCCCTGTGGTTCAAGGTACTTGGGAAACTGAGGCAGGAGAATTGCTTGAGCCCAAGAGTTGGAGGTTGCTGTGAGTTGTGATGCCACAGCACTCTACCAATGGCAATGTAATGAGATTCTGTCTAAGAAAAAAAAAGAAAGGACTTTAAGACTCAGGTCTTGTATTAATGCTCTTCAGTGTTTCTTGAATTCGAGATTGCTGAATGAATGTGGATATGGTGATTTTGCCTAGCAAATCCTCATGTGCTCAGTACACCAGACACCCAGGGAATTAATTTTCTATTATTCTTGGTAGGTTGTTAATTTTTATGGATGTCAGTAAAGATAATAATTTGGGTCATCAGAGAATGCAAGGAAGGCTTATTTCACATCTAAAATATATGTTTCTAGTGGAAAGAATCAGAATCTTTTAGAACGGGGACTATTTGCCAAGGGTCGATGATTCAGACAAAAGGTGAAGTTCTCTGAATTAACAAAACATTAATGGTTTTATGAAGATGCCATTTTATTACCTTCAAGTGCATACAATGTATAAATTAATGGAAATAATATATTTGACAAGTAGATATCCTAATAGACTTGCAATCTGGGTCTTTCTTAAAAAATAAATAAGAATCTGGCTAAAGTTCCACCAAAATGAAGATTCTTCGGGGAAGGATGAATAGTTAAGATTTTTTTTTTAATATTCATAAAGGATAATAATCCTAAAGATAGAATTTAGATCATAATCAACGAGGGAAGCCTAATTTGTAAATTAAGAAGTGTTGCTAATCTTACCTCAACCCCAAATTATGATAAAGCTTTAAATGGAAGTATGTATAGGAATGTTAGAATCTGGACTTATCAAGATAGGGCAAGTACTGCAAATACTACAGGACTAAGTGAAAATGAGCCTGTGGACATCTGCATGTATGGCTTGATGGGTACATGGTTTAAAGGCTAAAGGTGGGGGTAGGGGGCAGAAGGTGTGGAGAATCCAGACATAATATAATGATACAGTATTTGTTCTGCTTGATAAGAATCACTTGTAACCAGGCTATTACTGCTTATCAGAAAACGTTTTATTCTCAAGTGTTATGTTGAACATTTGCTCTGAAATTATGTTTGCACTCTTAATTGGCTTAGAGAGTACTTTTTATTTTCTCGTCCCCTAAAGGAAACTTAAGTTTCTTGGTGACATAATTAGATCTTCTCATTTAAATGCCCTTCACATTAATGGGTTTGATATAGTTTATTAATTTACTGTCTTTCTTAATTTTGTTTCAGAAGTGCAAAAAAATTTTCTTAAAAATCGTAATTGACAAATAGTTCACTTGCTGCTAAAATGTATACTTCAAAGTATATTAGTATAGCTCACTGTTTATCAACCCCTTTATCTAAAGAAATGTATACATATATATTTGTACAGCTTTATAATAAAAAGGCCACTATGGAGACTATTCAAGGGTTTGTATTAAACGCTACCGATTAAGTGAACAGTGTTTATTAATAAAGGTTAAGCATCACAAATCTGAAAATTCGAAATCCCACATGCTCCAAAATTCATCTTTCCTTCATCATCCCAAGTAAAATTGCCGAGTCTCTGGTGTCTTCATCTTACCCAGTTCTGATTACCTTTCTTGGATTCACCTGTCATTGCATAGATATTCACTCAACAAATTTTATTAAAAGCCTACCCTGGGTGCTAAGGAATGAGGAGAGACACAGAGATAAATGAGACACTGTTTGCTCTTGGAGGACTTGAAGTAAACTGGGCAGACAATAAGATAAACAAATAAGTTAACACACTAAATTGAACAGGTGGGTAGCAATGTATATATAAGACGTAATGGCAGCTGCTGGGAGGATATGCCTTGGCTGCGTAGTAAAATTTTTCTTAGTAATGTGATGCTTGAACTGAGTTCAGAATAATAAGTGGAAGTTATTTAAGAGAAGCATTAAGGGGCCATGGGGATCAGAATTAGGATATTTAATCCTACTATTCTTAAAACTTTTATTAAAGTATAATTTAATACCATAAAACTCACTAATTTTCATTTATTTATTTCTTTTGGGTGATGACAGTGTCTCACTCTTTTGTACAGGATAGAATGCAGTGGCATCATCATAGCTCACTGCAACCTCACACTCCAGGGCTCAAGCAAGCCTCTTACCTCAACTCCCCTAGAGGTGGGACTATAGGCATGAACCACCGTGCTTGGGTAATTTTTTTTTTTTTACTTTCTGTAGGTACAGGGTCTTGGTCTTGTCTTGCAAGTTGAAATCCACTAATTTTAAGTGTATAGTTCAATGATTTTTAGTAAATTGACAGTTGTAAAGCCATCACCAAAATTTAGTTTTTGACATTTTCATCACCATGGGTAGGACCCTTGTAGCCATTTGTAGTCTCATCCCATCCCCAGCCCTAGGCAACTATTAGTCTATTTCCTGTCTGTATAGAGTCACCTTTTCAGGATATTTCACATAAACAGGATTATGTGATATGAGAGCTTTGTTTTACTCAGCATAATATTTTTAAGATTCACATTATAACACGAATCAGTACTTTGTTCCTGCCAAACAGTATTCCATTTTATGAATGTTATATTTTTATATATTTATTTGTTGATAAGTATTTTGGATTGTTTTCACTTTTTAGCTATAATAAATAAAGTTGCCATGAACATTTATGTACAAGTCTTTGTGTGAACATGTGTTCTCATTTTTTCTGAGTAAATACCTAGGAGCAAAATTGCTGGGTCATATGGTCACGCTACATTTGGCATTTTAAGAAATTGCTGAATTGTTTGTAAAAGGGACTGTACCATTTTGTATTTCTACTGTAAAAAATGAGTGTTTCAATTTAGTCATATTCTTGATAGCACTTGTGTCATCATAACTCATTGCAACCTCAAATCCTGTGCTTAAGCAATCCTTCTGCTTCAGCCTCCCAAGTAGCTAGGACTAGAGGTGCCTACCACCACACGTGACTAAGTTTTCTGTTTTTAGTATAGACACAGTCTCATTCTTTTTCAGGCTGGTCTCAAACTCCTAAGCTGAAGCAGTCCTGCCTTGGCTTCACAGAGCACCAGCTTACAGGCGTGAGCCACACCTCCTTACTTCCTCTCTTTTTGATTATAGCCATCTTAGCATGAAGCTGTACCTCATTATAATTTTAAATTTCAGTCCTTGAAAATTCAGTAATACTAAGAATAATTTTTATCTGCTTTTTGGTCACCTGTTTACCTTCTTTGGTGAAATACCCAAATACATTGATCATTTTTCAATTGCCAATTTGACGTTTTTACACAGTTTGAAGTAAGGGTTTAAATCTACCTTTGAATATGGATGTCCAATTATACTAGCACCATTTGTGGTAATTACATTGCCTTGGCACCTAGCTCAAAAATCCTCTGATCACAAACATTTAAATTTATTTTTGGGCTCTTAATTCCTTCCCATGGATCTATGTTTATCCTTATGCAAGTATCATACTGTCATACTGTCTTGATTATTGTAGCTTTGTAATAAGTTTAAAAATTGAGAAGTCTGAGTCCTCCAACTTTGTTCTTCATGTTTAAGATTATTTTAGTTGTTTTCTTTTCTGTCTTAGGGAAAACCTCTTTATCCTTAGGAAATGAAAAGGCCTTATTTATGTACTTCTCTCTACCAGATGGTAAACCTCTTTTTTTTTTTTTCTTTGAGACAGAGCCTCAAGCTATCCCCCTGGGTAGGTAGAGTGCCATGGCATCACAGCTCATAGCAACCTCCAACTCCTGGGCTCAAGCGAGTCTCCTGTCTCAGCCTCCCAAGTAGCTGGGACTATAGGTGCCCGCCACAACGCCCGGCCATTTTTTGGTTGCAGCCATCATCGTTGTTTGGTGGGCCCGGGCTGGGGATT
>CAUYQV010145610.1:0-23598 GCA_963574575.1 Galagoides demidoff | reverse complement strand
ATGGAGAAAAGGAAACACTTCTACACTGCTCGTGGGAATGCAAACTAATACGTCCCTTTTGGGAAAACGTTTGGCGAACACTTAGAGAACTAAAAAGAGACCTTCCATTTGATCCTATATAATTCGTCTACTAAGTATATATCCAGAAGACCAAAAATCACATTATAACAAAGATATTTGTACCAGAATATTTACTGCAGCCCAATTCATAATTGCTAGGTCACGGAAAAAGCCCAAGTGCCCATCGACCCACGAATGGATAACTTTTTTTCTAAGGAACAAGATAGGTCTTTCCTCCAAGATTGAACTGTGTCACACAACTACAACAGGCATACCTTGGAGATACTGGGAGAGAGTTCCACTCTCCTGCACTAAAGCCACTATCACCTGAAAGTCAGAAACACGAATTTGTGGGGTTCCCAGTGTATAGTAAAGTCACATTTCCACTATCCTGTACTGTATTAAGTTTGCCACAGCATCATGTCTAAAAATCTCAATGTGTATGTCTGAATGAAAAAAATACTTTGTTGCTATAAAATGTTAATAATCAACTCAGCCTTCAGCAAGTGGTAATGTTTTTACTGGGGGAGAGTCTTGCTTTGTTTTGACAGCTACCGACTGATCAAGGTAGTGGTGGCTGAGGGTCAGAGTGGTTATGGTAATTTCATAAAATAAGACAACGATGAAGCGTTATTGACTCTTTCTTTCACAAAGGACTTCTTGTAGCATGTGATACTATTTGACAGCATTTTGCCCACAGTTGGACTTCTTTAAAAATTGGACTATAAAAGTTTATGAAATGCTCTCAATTCCTTGTGGTCATTTCAACAGTGTTCCCAGTATTTTCACCAAGAGTAGATTCCATCTGAAAAAACAACTTTCATTGCTCATCCATAAGAAGCCACTCCTAATTTCATTAAGTTTAATTATGAGATTACAGCTAGTCAGTCCCCTCTTCAGGCTCCACTTAGAATTCTAGGTCTTCTGCTCTTTCAACCACATCTGTATTTACTCACTAAAGTCTTAAACCCTTCAAAGCCATCCATGTAGGTTGGAATCAAGTTCCTCCAAACTCCTATACATGTTGTTATTTTAACCTCCTCGCATAAATCATGAATGTTGTTATGGCATACAGAATGGTGAATTTACTCTGCCCAGATCCATCAGAGAAATGACTCCATATGCCATTGACTGTCTTAGGAAATTTATTTCTTAAATAAAAGCTGAAAAGTCAAAAGTACTCCTTGATCCACTAGAGAAGGGATATCATTTTAGCATCATGAAAACATTAATCTTGTACATCTCCATCAGAGCACTTGAGTGATCAGGTGCATTGTCAGTGAGCAATAAAATTTTAAAATATTTTTTGAGTAATATTTTTCACAAATCATTTTGTGAATAGTAGGTCTCAACAGCATGCTTAAAATATTCAGACAACCATGCTGTACACAGATAGGCTGTCATCTGGACTTTGTCTTTGCATTTACAGAGCACAGGCAGAGTAGAGGTAGCATAATACTTAAAGGTTCTAGAATTTTCAGAATTGCAAATAAACACCGACTTCAATGTAAGGTCACTGGTTGATTTAGCCCCTAACGATAGATACCCTGTCCTTTGAAGCTCTGGAGCCAGGCACTGACTTCTCCTCTCTAGCTATGAAAGTCCTAGATGGCATCTTTTCCACCGTAAGATGGTTTCATCTACACAGAAATTCTGTTTAGTGCATCTGCCTTCGTAAGTTATCTCAGCTTGATCTCCTGAGTAACTTGCTGCAGCGCCCACATCACCTCTTGTTGCTTCCCCACCTTGCACATTTATGTTATGGAGATGGCTTTTTCCTTAACCTCATAAACCAACCTTTACTGGCTTCTAGATTTTCCTCTGCAGCTTTGTCCCCTGTCTCAGCATTCATAAATATGAAAAGAGTTAGGGTTTTGCTCTGGTTTAGGCTTTGGGTTCAGGAAACGTTGTGGCTGGTTTGATTTTCTATCCAATCACTCAGACTTTCTATCAGTAACACATGTTACTTGTGTGTGTTCACTGGACTTGCATTTTCAATTTCCTTCAAGAACTTTTCCTTCATGTTCACACATTAGCTTAAGTGTCTAGTGTAAGCAGACAAACTTTTGGTCTATCTTGGCTTTTAAGATGCTTTCCTCTAAGCTTAATCATGTCTTGCTTTTGAATTAAAAGTAAAAGACCTGGGACTCTTTTCAAATAAACACTTAGAGGTCCTGATAGGGTTATTAATCAGAGCCAAATTTCAATATTGTTATGTTTCAGGGAATAGGGAGGCCTTAGGGAAGGGAAGTCAAAAAAGCAGTGGTGGGTGGAGCATTCAGAACATATACAACATTTATCAATTAAGTTTATAATTTATATGGGCTTGGTTCTTTGTACTCCCCAAGCAATTACAATAGTAACATCAAAGATTAGTGATCACATAGCACCATAAAGATATAACAAAATATCCTCACATAAATTGGATCTAATTAATATCCTTTATTCTCACATAAATTGGATTTAATTAATATCCTTTATAAATCTGAGGTATGTCCCACCTATTCCAATTTTGTTGAGTGTTCTTATCATGGGTGAACACTCAACAAAAGGGTGCTGAATTCTGTCAAATGCTTTCTGTGCATCAATTGAAAGGACCATACAGTCATGTTTTTGCCTTTATGGCGTGAATTACATTTATTGATTTGCATATGTTGAACCATCCTTGCATCTCTGGAATGAAGCTCATTTGGTAGTGGTGATTTATTTTCTTGATGTGAAGCTGAATTCAGTTTGCTAAGATTTTGTTAAGAACTTTTGCATCTACATGCATGAAGGATACCAATCTGTAGTTCTCTTGTTTAGTTATGTTCTTTCTGGCTTTGCTATTGAGGTAAATGCTGGCTTCACAGAATGCACTCTGGAGGATTCCTTTCTCTTCAATGTTATGTGATAACTTCTGCAGTATGGGTACAACTTCGTCTTTGTAGGTTTGGTAAAATTTGGGTATAAAACTATCTGGACCAGGAAATTTTTTCATTGCTACTTCAGTTTTGTTGCTTAATATCAGTCTCTTCAGATGATCTATTTCTTCTTCTTCTTCTTTTTTTTTAAATTAAATCATAGCTGTGTACATTAATGCAGTCATGGGGTATAGTGTGCTGGTTTATATACAATTGAAATATTTTCACCAAACTGGTTAACATAGCCTTCATGGCATTTTCTTAGTTATTGTGTTAAGACATTTATATTCTACATTTAGAAAGATTCACATGTACCCTTGTAAGATGGACCATAAGTGTGGTTCCACCATTCACCCTCCCACCACCCATCCTAATTTTTCTATTTTTGATAGAAACAGGGTCTCGCTCTTGCTCAGGCTGGTCTTGAACTCCTGAGCTCAACTGATCCTCCTGCCTTGACCCCCCCCCCCGCCCAAAGTGCTAGGACTACAGGAGTGAGCCACCACATCCCACCTAAAAAGAAGTCATCCTTGAGTCCTTTCTTTCATAACCCCAATGCAATCTATCAGCAAACCCTGTATCAATATATATTCAAAGTCCAACCATTTCTCACCACTGTTGATTCTGGTCCCAGGCACCACTGCCTAGATCACTGTATCTCAAATTTTAGGGATCAACAGAAATACCTGAAGGGCTTGTTAAGAACAGATTCCTAGGCACAATACTCAGAGATCCTGATACAACAGGTCTGGTGGTGGGCCTATGAAACTGTATTTCTAATGTGCTCCCAGGTGTTCATGCTGCTGATCCAGGGACCACACTTTAAGGAATCATTATTATACAGTAGCCCCCAAATTCTCCCTGCTTCCATCTTGCTCCTCACCTTGAGTCGGTCTTCCCAATAGCCAAAATCTAATCAACTCTCTTCTGCTCAAAACCATGGTGTGGCTCCTATTCAAAGTAAAAACCAAAGTCCTTAAAATGGCCCACAGAGTTCGGCTGGAGATGCCATCTTCCAGTAATTCACCAAAATGACAAACACAAAGGGAAAGAGGAGAGGCACCCAATACATGTTCTCTAGGCCTTTTAGAAAGCATGAAGTTGTTCCTTTGGCCACATACATGCAAGTCTACAAGAAAGGTGATATTGTAGACATCAATGGGTACTGTTCAAAAAGGCATGCCACACAAATGTTACCATGGCAAAACTGGAAAAGACTACAATGTTACCCAGCATGCTGTTGGCATTGTTGTAAACAAACAAGGGTAAGATTCTTGCCAAGAGGATTAATGTTTGTACTGAGCATATTAAGCACTCTAAGAGCCAAGACAGCTTCCCAAAATGTGTGAAGGAAAATGATCAGAAAAAGAAGGAAGCCAAAGAGAAAGGCACCTGGGTTCAACTGAAGTGCCAGCCTGCTCTACACAGAGAAGCCCACTTTATGATAACCAACAGAAAAGGAGCCTGAGCTCCTAGAACCCATACCCTATGAATTCATGGCATAATAAGCATATAACATAGCACAGAGGAGTACCAGTGGACCCATGTTTTTAAGTGCAAGAACCTATTTATTCCCCATGAGCTCATGGCATAATAGGTGTACAGCATAGCACACAGGATAACCAATAGACCCCGTGTAACAGTGATACAAGGTGCTGGAACCTATATCCCATGAATTCAAAAGTCAATCAACACTTTGTCACATTCAATGGCAAGGTGCCTCCCTGAGCTTACTGGAACCTCTTCCCTATCAACTCGTGACATGGTAGATAAAAATAATAGCCTACTGCTACTATAAAAATGTTTTTTGTTCATTCACTAAAAGTGTGATATTTTTTCCCCAAAGAAGTATTAAAGCAAATTTTAATGTGTCCTAAAAAAAAAAAATGGCCCATAGAGCGCTACACCTGTGGTTAGTTCTCAAACTTTGGCATGCATTAGAATCATCTGAAGGGATATTAAACCATAGATTCCTGGGTCCCATCTCCACAGTTTCTGATTTAGTAAGTCTGGAGTAGGACCAGCATCATCTGGGAACTGATCAGACCATTGGTTCCCAGATGATGCTGGTCTTGACGGTCCAGGGACCACACTTGGAGAATCACTGCCCTATGTGACGTGACCCCCACCCTTAACCTCAGCTTCTACTACTCTTTTCTCACTCTGTTCCAATAACATTGGCATCCCAGCTATGAATGAAATGGTAAAATGTCAGGCATGTTCCTCACTCAGGCCCTTTATTTCCTCTACCTAGAATACTCTTTGCCCACTTGCCAGTATGGTCCCTTCCCTCACTTTCCTTCAGGCTCATATGTAGCCCATGTAGAATCATTCTATATAAGATCATACCTCTAACTCTAGGAATGACACTCCTTCTCCTGCTCACCCTGTTTATTTTTCTCTAGACCATTTATTATCAATTGCCATACTATATAGCTACTAATTTACTGTCTCATGTTCCTGGTATCTCTGTCCCCCCACAATGTCCAGAACAATGCCTGACATACAGCACTTATCTGTTGAATAAGTGAGTGTATAAATGAGTGAATAAATGAATGAATCCATCTTATTTTCTACTCTGAGATTATCTAGAAGTCATAGCCTGTGTCTTATTAATCTCTGTCTCCCACAGTTCTTAGCTTACTCCTTAACAAAGAGTAACTATTCAATAAATATTTATTGCTTGAATTTTCTAAGTGACAGCCAGATATGAGTTATCTACTATGCCAGGGATTGTGCTAGATGCTTTACAGACACTTCTTAAGCCTCGTAGCAGCCATATGAAATAAGGACTACTTGTATTTTAAAGCTAAGACAAATGGAAGCTTAGAAAGATGAAATAACCCACCCAAGGTTACAAAGCTATTAAACAGAGGAGCTGGGATTCCAGGCCAGGTTTCCCTGACTCCCAAGCCTTGCATTCAACCACTGTGCACCAATGCCTCTGTTTCCAAAACAGGCTTTCATTTAACTGCCATAACTCAGTGTCAGGCATCATGTCTATCGGACCTTCCTCTGTCTCCTGAATTTATATGGTACCTCTCTCAAGGACATTGACCACCTATGCTTTCATACATGTTTTCCATCCCAAACTTTTAGGTGGGCTGTTACAAAAAATTACGCTACCCCAGTTGTGAAGGAATAGTTCTTTATCATGACTGTGGGGGTTACATTAATCTACAAATGTGATAAAAGTATAAAGAAGCAAATACACACAAAAATGAGTACATGTAAAACTGGTAAAATTAGAATAAGATTAATAGATTGTGCCAACGTCAGTTTCCCAGTTTACAGACGATCATAGAGTATACAAGATGTTACCATGGGGGAAACTGGGTAAAGAGTACATAGATACATAGACACCCCTCCCAATACATTTTCTGCAGTGCCCTATGAACCTATAATCATCTAAAAATAAAAAGTTATTTTAAAACAATTATGCTATTCCAAGACACATCCTATGAATGGTTACAAAGCAGCCTGTCCTTCTGACCCTTCTAATTCCACACCCTATAAAACCTCCAGGGCAATTCTGTAGCCCAAAAATTATATCCGGAAAGCCCTGATATGAATGCTGAGTCTCCTTTGCCACACACTCCCAAAGGTTACCCTTTTGTTGCTTCAAAAAAATAGTGTTCACTTTAGCCTGATTTTACTTGGCACAAAAATGTGAAGTATGTGTGAATTTATAAACCTTGACTTTCCATATCATTCACAGTTTCTAATAACTTTTTTTTTGAGACTGAGTCTCACTCTGCTATCTTGGGTAGAATGCTATAGCATCATCATAACCTACAGCAACCTCTAACTCCTGGGTTAAAGCAATACTCTTGCCTTAGCCTCCCTAGTAGCTGGGACTATAAGCATGTACCACCATACCCCACTAGTTTTTTTCTATTTTTAGTAGAAATGGGGTCTCACTCTTGCTCCAGCTTGTTTCAAACTGCTGAGCTCAAGCAATCCACCCACCTCAGCCTCCCAGAGTACTAGGATTACAGGCGTGAGCCACCATGCCCAGCCTCACAACTTCTAACAACTTAACCTGAACAGTGCTTTGTACTGTCTATAATACTGTATTGTATGGTAAGAGTCCAAGAGACCCAGATTTGACTGGGTCTAGCAGTTAACCAGATGTGTAACTTTGGGCAAATTATTTAACCTAATGGGGAAGAACAGTAGGTCCAAAGAGTTATTTGTAAGGATTAACCAGTCACTTCTGGTTCTGGAACAAGAAGTAGTAGAAATACTTGGCCCTATTTTTCTCATTAAATACAGCTAAAAACGTTGGATGTTACTATAAAATTAAAAAAAAAAACTGAAAGGTGGAAAGGTGATAGACAAACTAGAGATAGCAGGATCTACCCATCTAGCAGGTATGGGTGTCACCAGAGACCAAGTCGGGAACCTATACTTCTACCCCCCACTTGGCAGGAATGAAGTAGCATCCCTTTCCTACCACTGAAGTGCAGTGTCTGAAGAAGCCAGCAAAAAAACAAAAACAGAAGTTTTAAATAAAATATGGAATCTCACAACATAATGCCTGAAACGTCCACAATATAATTAAAATAATCACTTATCATATCAAGAAAAAAGAAAATCACAACTCGAGTAAGAAAAGAAAATCAATAGATGTCAACACTGAGATTACACAGATGTTGGAATTATCTGATAAGGATTTTAAAGGTTCAATGAATTGGCAGTTATGAACATGCCTGAAAGAACTAGAAAATGTCAACAAAAAAAGTAGAAAATCTCTTCAAAGAAATGGAAGATACAGGAAAAAGCAAATGGAATGTTTAGAACTGAAAAATGTAGTAACTTAAATGAAAACTCATTAGAAGAGCTCAACAGTAGAATGAAGATGACAGAGGAAAGAATCAGTTAACCAGATGTGTAACTTTGGGCAAATTATTTAACCTAATGGGGAAGAACAAAATTTCTATTGTTTCACAGAACAATAGAAATTACCCAATCTGGCCAGGCGCAGTAGCTCACACCTATAATCTTAACACTCTGGGAAGTCAAGGCAGGAGGACTGCTTCAGTTCCAGAGTTCGAGACCAGACTAAGCAAGAGACCCCATTTCTACTAAAAATAAAAATAGAAAAATTAGCTGGGCATTGTGGCAGGCACTTCTAGTCCCAGCTACTCAGAAGGATGAGACAAGAGGACTGCTTGAGCCCAAGAGTTTGAGGTTACTGTGAGTTATGATGATGCCACAACACTCTTACCCAGGGCAACAGAGTCAAACTCTGTTCAAAAAAAAAAAAAGATATAAAGGAAGAAAAAAAGAAATTTCCCAATCTGAAGAACATGAAGACAAATAGATTGGAAAAAAATGAACAGAGCCTCAGTAACATATAGGACTACAGCAAAAGATAAAGCCAAAGAAATCCACACTGAGACATGGCTTAATCAAACTAGTGAAAGCAAAAGACAAAGGAAAAATCTTAAAAGCAGTGAGATAGAAATGACACATTACCTAAAGTAGAACACCAATCTGAATGACAGAAGATCTCTCATCAGAAACCATGCAAACAAAAAGGAAGTAGCAAAACCATTTTCAAGTGCTGAAAGAAAACAACTGGAATCTCATAATTTGGTATCAAGTAAAAAGATTCTCAGGGAAATCAAGATATTCTCAGATGAAAAAAAACTAAAAGTATTGTTTCCAACAGACCTATCCTAAAAGAATGGGTAAAGGAAGCTATCTAAAGAGAGAGGAAATGATAAAAGGAGGAATCCTGAAATATCAGGAAGAGACAACAAGGAAAAGAGTAAAATATGGGTAAATACAATACTTTACTTCTCCTCTTGAGTTTTATAAATCATTTTTGATGGTTAAAGCAAAACTTACAACACTGTCTAATGTGGTTTTCAAATATTTAATATTGTGGAATATTTAATTAATTACATTATAAACAAGGCAGCATAAAGGCATACAAAGAAAAGTAGAAGTTTCAGGTAGCACCTGTGGCTCAGTGAGTAGGGTGCCGACCCCATATACCAAGGGTAGCGGGTTAGAACCTGGTCCCAGTCAAACTGCAACAAGAAATAGCTGGGCATTGTGGCAGGCACCTGTAGTCCCAGCTACTCGGGAAGCTGAGGCAAGAGAATCGCCTAAGCCCGAGTTTGAGGTTACTGTGAGCTGTGAGTGATGCCACAGCACTCTACCAAGGGTGATAAAGTAAGACTCTGTCTCTATTAAAAAAAGAAAAGAAAAGTACAAGTTTCTATTCTTCAATCAATGTGGTAAAATGTCAACACTAGTTGACTAGGATCAACTGTATGTATAATGTAACACTTAGAACAAGTACTGAAGAAACTATACACAAAGATACATTCAAAAACACTATACATAAATCAAAATAGAATTTTTAAAAAGGTATAAGTAACCTACATGAAGGCAGGAAAAAGAAAACAGAGGCACAAAGAACAGGAGGAGCAAAGAGAAATTTGAAAAAAAAAATGCTAGGCATGGTGGCGCTTGCCTGTAATCCCAGCACTTTGGGAGGCCCAGATGGGAGGATGGCTTGGCCAAAATTTTGAGACCAGCCTACACAACACAGCAAGACCCTGAGTCCTTAAAAAAAAATAAGGAAATAAATTACCTGGGTGTGATGGCATGTGCCTGTAGTCCTTAGCTACTTGGGAGGTTGAGGCATTAAGATCCCTTGAGCCCAGGAGTTCAGGTTACAGTGAACTAAGATTGTGCCACTGGACTCCCCACCTGGGCAACAGAATGAGACCCCATCTCTAAAAAAAAAAATTTAAAAAGTAACTAGATAAAGAGGAACAAAATAAGCCCAAAGGAAGACAGAAATAATTAAGTGCAAAACTCAATGAAACTGAAAACAGAAAGACAGTAGAGAAAGTAAATGAAACACAAAAAGCCTGTTTTTTTGAAAAGAATCAATAAAAATGACAGACTTCCACCAAGTCTGACAAATAAAAAGATACAAATTTTTAATTTTTAATATCAGGAATGAGATATTATTACAGAGCTTGCAGATATCAAAAGGATAATAACAGCAACACCATGAACAATTCTACAAACATAAATTTGACAAGTTAGATTAAATGGATCAATTCTTTGGAAGATACAATCTATTGCAACATACTCAATATAAAACAGATAATTTAAATAGTTTTACAACTATTGAATAGGATTCATAATTTTTAAAACTCCAAAAAAGATTAAATAGAGATAATTAGCCAAAGTGCAGATATATTACATAGTGCTCAATAAACAATACCTATAACTATTTTATTTAAATCATCACAACCTCTCAGGGAAACTGAAGGAGGATTCACGGAAATAAAATCATTTGCTAATAAGTAACAGAGCCAGAATTTGAACCCAATCTGAAACCAGTATACTTGCCTATAGACTAAAATTTAGAATCCACACTACAGCCATCCCCTTGGGGGTGTTCAATCAATATTTCTTTCTTAAATAGGAAAACTGTAAAGGATTGTTTTTTTTTGTCAAAATCCCAGGCATCAATAAATGCTTGCCAACTAGTTTTCCCCAGTGCATGATTCTCAAATGTTAGGGGACATCAGAATTATCTGTTTAAAATACACATTACAGAACCAGATCAATAATTTCCATTTATTTTCTGAGACAGAGTCTCACTCTGTTTCCCTGTGCCATGGTGTCATAGTTCAGGGTAACTTCAAACTCTTGGACACAGTGATTCCCTTGCCTCAGCCTCCCCTGAGTAGCTGAAACTACAAGTGCCCATCATAACACCCAGCTAATTTTTATATTTTTAATATAGATGGGGTCTCGCTCCTGCTCAGGCTGGTCTCAAACTCCTGAGCTTAGGTGATCCACCTGCCTTGGCCTCCTAGAGTGCTAAGATTACAGGTGTGAGCCACCATGCCCAGCCAATAATCTGCATTTTTAATAAATTCCCAATCAATGAACCATACTTTGAGAATGACTGGAATAATGATATGTTAGCATATCTATGCCCTAATAGCAGAAGCTAACATACTCTAAAGAAGAGGAAGGATTCAAGAGAGGATAATATTAATCTGGCTCTGTAATGTGTATTTTAATCAGTGAAATTGGAGGATGGGCCTTGCTCACCTACTAAATTAAACACTGTGTTTTGACAGGTCTTCCAAGTGATTCTGATGTACACTAAAGTGTGACAACCACTGTGGTTTTACAAATCAAAGTGTTTTTTCTTTTTTTGAGACAAGAGTGTATTCCTAGAAATCAAAGTGTTTTTGTAAAACCTAGCTTCTTACAGAAAGAATAAAGCTATATCATATTTTTTCCACTTTTGAGAACCTGGACTCTGGAATCAGATAATTCAAAGTTAAAATCCACATTCAGAAAGTCACTTAACTTCCATAAGTTCCAGATTCTCATCAGCAAAATGGAATAGTTGTCACCCTTGCTATAACCTTTCCAGGAAGTAACCTAGAATTACACTCCATAATCCATAATTGGACTTCAAGAAATCTATCCTATGGAAGTCACTAGACATGTGAACAGATAGATTTCTATTACCTGTACACATTTATGGATTTACAATTTATAAACTTAACTATCATAAGCAATGACAAAGGGTTCCACCTTTAGTAATTTTTTTTTCTTTTGTGAGACAGAGTCTTGCTCTGTCACCCAGACTGCAGTACAGTAACACAAGCATAGGTTTCTACAACCTCCAACTCTTAGGCTCCAGCAATCCTCCTGGCTCAATCCCCAAGTAGCTGGGATTACAAGTGTGTGCCATTATGCTAGGCCATTTTTTTTTTAAGAGACAGGATCATGCTATGTTGCCCAGTCTGGTCTTGAACTCCTAACCTCAAGTGATCCTCCTGCCATGGTCTCCTAAAGTGCTAGCATTATCATCATGAGCCACAATGCTCAGCAATATTTAATAATTTTCAACTGTGTTAAAGTATAACTTAAATAGAACATTGTGAGCCTGGTGTGTATTTTATGTATGTGTGAGCAAAGCATTGAGTAAACAAGAGCATCCACCCACCAAGGACCTGATTCTCAGCTAGGTTCCTTGTTCTGTGGCAGCCCATTGAGAGATGCATGAGAAGAGATTTAAAAATTTGGTTTTTGTTGTGAAAAAAAATTAAAATAAGTTAACTTGTGTCAGGGTGTGCACAGAAACACAGAACTCACTGTATAAATGTGATTAAATAGGGGCCTGGCCCATAAGCCCATTTCCATATTTTTAAGTTTGGAATTCTTACAGGCCCCCTTGTAAATGTCAAGTTATCTACTATGCAAAGATGCTCGCTACAATGTTTTCTTTTTGTTTTAACCAGCACTCATATTAAGATGCTAAACCTTTCTAGAATCCCCAAAGTGTACTCACATCACATTATTTATAATATAAAAAGTACAAATAACATAAGTGCCCAATCATAAAGTAAATGACAAAATAACCCAGTGATGCACATATATAATGGTATATCAGAAATCAGGTTTGGCTGAATATTTAACAACCTGGCAAATACATTATAATGGTAAGTAGAAATAAAAAATAGGTTACAAAACAGTATTTATAATACAATCCCATTTTTTTTTACAATCCCATTTTGTAAAAATGTTTATACTCTAAGTCAAAACACAAGAGTTAGAACAACAAAAAAATGAACAGTGGATTGTGCCAGATAGTAGACACACAGGTCACTTTTATTTCCTTCTTTATTCTTTTTCAGTATTTTTTATAACAATCATGTTGTACCTAAATAACCAGAGGAAAGTTAACAACATCACTTAAAAGAAAAATATTGTAGGCCAGCGCCTATAGCTCAGTAGGTAGGGCGCCAGCCACATACACAAAGGCTGACAGGTTCGAACATGGCCCAAGCCAACTAAAACAACAATGACAACTGCAACAAAAGAAAATAGCCAAGTGTTGTGGTGGGCGCCTATAGTCCCAGCTACTTGGGAGGCTGAGGCAAGAGAATTGCTAAAGCCCAACCAGAGTTTAAGGCTGCTGTGAGCTGTGATGCCATGGCACCTCTACCTAGGGCGACAGCTTGAGACTCTGTCTCAAAAAAAAAAAAAAAGAAAAATATTGACTCAGGCTTGTAATCCTAGCACTCTGGGAGGCCAACACAGGAGGATCACTTAAGTTCAGGAAATCGAGACCAGACTGAACAAGACCAAGACCTCATCTCTACAAAAAAAAAGAAAAATTAGCCAGACATGGCGGTGCACGCCTATAGTCCCAACTATGTAGAAGGCTGAGGCAAGAGGATCACTTGAGTCCAGGAGTGTAAGGTCACAGTGAGCTATGATGACACCACCATACTCTACCCAGGGTGACAGAACAAGATTCTGTCTCAAATAAATAAATAAAAGAAAAATATCTAACTTTCAGACTTGAGTGTAAATTAAATAACTTATGCAACATCCCTATCATGGGGTCTAGTACACATAAGCACTCAGGAAACATTCATTCCTGCTCCTTATTCCCAGAGTAAATAGGAGTTAGGGGATCTAGATTTCAGGTAAGAGACCATATTCCAGGTCTGGACCTTCCCCCACACTTCCTGTACAATCCAAAGCAAAGGTCACAGCAAGAGATTTTTTTTCAAGAAGACACATTCATTCATTCAAAAATATACTCAGCACCTATTATATGTTTAGCATTGAACTAGGTTCTGGGGACGGAAAATATGAAAAGATGACATCTCTGCCCTCAGGGAGCTCAGCAAATGAGTAACAGAGACATATTTGTAAGTACAGTATAATGAAATAATTACTTTTTAATAAGAATGCACACAAAGTACAGTGGGAACCCAGAAAAAGGAGGTCTTATACAGAAGAGGTATTCTGTGAGTTGTAAAAGGGAGAACATTAGTGGAAATAGCATATACAGAGACAAAAAGGCATAAAGGAATACAAAATTTTCCCACAAGTATAGATCAGACTTGCTAGAATATAAAGAATAAGAGGGGAAGAGTACTAGGAAATGAGACTGAACAAGTAGATCACAAAATGCCTTGTCTGTCACATAAAGGAGTGTGGGTTTTCTCCTATAGGGGAACCACTGAAAGAATTTTAAGCTGTGGAGTGACTTGATCAGCACTAGCAAAAATATCAGTAATCCTGAAAGACATCTTAATACCCACTTATTTTCAGGCCAAAGGAAAAACCCCCACCTTCTAGGTTTGTCTCCTCTTAAATAACATGAGACAATAGACAGAACTCTGTGCCTAGCGTACTTAACATGTTCAATAAAGACTGGTTAAATATAAATTTGGATATACTGCATGGGGGTGGTCCCTGCTGAGGACAGGATTTTAGCAGCACCAGCACCTTTAGCTTGGTCATGGGCATGACAACAGAACATCTACTTTGGAGCTAGAAATTATAGAATCTATACACAACAGGCGAAGGGTACCATATACTGTTTTGTTTTACTCCAGTACACAAAGCCCTCTTAAGACTCTTTCCATAGCTGGGATTTAAATCCCAATAATGGGATATTATAGTTTTATTCCAAACACTAACATTTCTGGAATCTTGAGTGGACAGTTGCTCATGTGCACACGTGATTAACTGAAGGGCATTCAGTAGTGGTTTTACTTATACTGTTTTTACCATGTATTTATTCCGTTTAATTCAATTTATTTGGATGGCTCTGCAGATAAACACCGTAGCAATAAAATACTGATGCGTTTCTGCCTCCATTTATGGAGTGTATGCAAATTGCTTTACATATTCAGAAAGGATATATTTGCTATATTTTTTATAGGTGAAGACAATGAGGCTTAAAGAGGCAAATCAACTTGCCCAAGGTCACTCTGATAGTAAGTTGCAAAGCCACAACTCAAATCCGTGTTTGTTGTACCTAAGTATCACAAAAACGCAGGCCTGTCTCCCCTCAAAGCCAGTGTATGAGGAAAACACAATTGCCTGGATACAAAAAACGATACTTTCTTTGTAGCTGGAAGAGAAAGGACTTATAAATCTAAAATTATATATATTCAAAAGAAGAGTGCAAAGAAGAAATACATAGGGGAAAACAGAAAAAAGGAGAAACCAGTGGCTAATGTCAGCTAGGCTCGGCAAAGAGGGATGGAAGAACCTGAAGCCAGGAGTGGAGTTGGAATTAATTTTTAGGGGGTGGAGGGATTACTGAGTCAGAACCTTAACAGAGCTGAGAAAAGGAGAGAGCAAGTGAACATACCTGGCCACCGTACCCTGTCCAGCCCTTACCTGCCATGAAACCAGTCCTGGCACATGTCACACTCGATCATGAAGCGGGTCACATCATAAGGCAGCCGGCAGAGGCAATACACTGGCACTGAGGCCATCTTCGCCCCGCCTTGGAGGTTTCTGCGGCGGGCCAGGTTCGTAGTGTCAAGAGGGGCGGGAGGCGGCAGCACAGAGTCCTCTCTGGATAATGGCTGGGCACAAACAACACTTTTTACAGAGTGAATCAGCCACACCACCAACCACAACCCTCAGTTCTCAAACGGGGAGTTAGCACCGCTGGGATGCAACACAGCTGATGTGGCTGTAAGGGGGCAACGGAGAAAGTCCACTGGGCCTTCAGAATTTCTTTCACACGTAAAAGACAGCATCGTCGAGGCTTCCCCTACCCCACGTACACACACATCTTCAGCTCCAGAGTCAGAGATAACTTCTTTCCGGGTTTCAGGGAAACATCTGAAGCCTTTTCAGGAAGCTTCCTTAATGACTCACTGAACCCTCTCCTTGTACGCCCCTTGCTTCCCCGGGCTCCCTTTATTATGACGCAAACCACAGCCTAAAGATATTCTTAGGCTGGGAGTACCTCAAGAAAAGATCCATCTCTCCTCCACAAAATAGGGACAAGCAGAGAGAGAGTAGAGATCCTTGAAAGTCTGCCCAGGTTACTTGAAAATTACCTCAAAGCCCTCAGAAACAAGGCAGAAAAAAGACTAGGCACCCAACTGAAATCACAGTTCGGTGTGGTGGGGGGAGGAGGTCGTGTTCTAAAGAGTTTAAACGATCCTTTCCATCACTCTTAATATCATTCCTTCCTCGACCATTCGTAGTCCAATCACTCTCAAAACTGAAATGAATCACAATTTCAAAACTGATCAGCTCGCCCTCTAATCCAAAGATGACATGGTTCTCGGTGCACCCCTGAAACTGACTGGAATTTCCTCACACTCCTGAAACTAAGCAAGGATTTTTTCACCGCTTGGAAACTGGCAGGCATCTCCCTGCAACCCCCTTAAACTGATAAAATCTCCCCGACACCCCAAATGTTCGAGTATCTCATCCTAGATACAGAAACTGACAGGAATATCCTCGCAACCCCCGAAACTTACGAGAATCGCTTCACGCCTCCCCTACTGACAGGAACCTCCTCAACGCCCCAAACCTGACAAGAATTTCTTCGGTCCGGAGTCCTATAGGCACCACCTCATACCCAGAACTGCAGAACAGCCGCGGAGCTCAGTCCCAGCGACAAGCCGGCGGCCGGGCTGGCTCCACGATAGCGCTGCGCCTAGCTCAGCGGAGGTTCGCCAGGCAGTTCCGGCCCCAGCGCCTGCGCGCGCCGAATTCTGGGATCGTCACTGTAAGGGTGCGAACCTTGCTTGCCTTCCTCTGGAACCACCCGCTGCGTCGCGCGGCACTAGCCGCCCGGCGGTGCTTCAAGGCAGCCTGCTCCACAACACAACCCCCAGCCTAGCCGCTCGGGCCTAGTGGAGACCGCAGCTTGGGCCTAGTCCAATCGCCTGGAGGACAAGCAAGTGGTGTCGTTGTTGGGCCGGCAGGAGACAGCAGCAAGCAAACCAACGAAGGAGATGAACTAGCCGCCAGGTCCGAAAAAGACAGCCCAAAAAGTCGCTGGGAGGAGCCCAGTGGGGGGCGGCAGGCAATTCAGAGTAGTTAATAAAGTTAATTCAAAACAACGAGGAAGTTAAGGCGGAGAGGGAAGGAGAAATACAGGGTAAACAGCTACCATATTGAGAGTGGCGCCACGGAGAGCCAAGGTGACCGCCATCTTATGAGGGCAAGGCGCCAGACGTAAGCGCTGCCGAGGCAGGGACCCGCTAGCCCTGACTCCTGTATGAAGTCATCAGGAGAAGGGGGGACACCTTGAGAAAGTGGGGCGGTGCTCAGCTACCTTTAGTCTCGCTGGTCTCCTCAAGGTGCCCAATAGCTGCGGGAAGACCTTGAGCCGAGAGGCGGGGAAGTCGCCATCTTAGGCGAGGCAGACCGCTAGGCTCCATTTTGAGTGAGGCTAGAAACTTCCTAGCCTTACCCCTCCTCCGGGAAAACTGGAAGTTAAACAACCCTCACACGCACACTCCTTCTCCCCAACTTTCTCCTCCTATGGGAGAAAGTGAGCTCAATGACTCCAAACTGCAAAATTAACAGGTGGCGGCGGGGGCAGGCTTCAGCCGGGGTAGAGGCGGAGTTCTCTCGGTGGCTCCGGTTCATTGAGCATCCTCAGCGGCCTAGGCTTTTTCCCAGTCTCTGGGACTTGTATTCTTCACCCTGTGATTATCGCCAAATGAGGACACGGACTTGGAGAAGCCGAGTGACTTGAGTTTCAGAACCGGGAGGTTAAACCTGGCTCCCTGTACGACACTAGTGTTCCGTCCACAGCCCCTCAGTGTAGTTGCTCAGTCAAGATTCTGCCAATTTAGCTCCCCTGAAGTATCGCTTTGGCCCTCCTGTTTCACATCAGTTCATACACATTTCAAGAATATCCATGCACCTGTTCCCAGCCTGAAGGTAGGGTAGGAGAAATTGAATGAGTGGAACTGACTCATATGCCTCAAGGTGGCACTAATTTTCTCAAACATTCTAGAAAATTCTCTGGGAATTCTCTATTTCACTTTCTTAAAGGGTCCCATTGCTTTAAAGAAGAAAATGTGTGGGCATACACTAATTTTCTAACCAGTGATGGTAGGTTAGGCCCTGGAGATAGAATGATAAAAAGAGGGCCTCTGCAGTGGGATTCACCAGCCAGTGACAGGAGACAAGCTTTGGGAGACCTGGTAAGCACACAAATACCTCCTGTGAAATTACTTTGGCAGAGTGCAAAATGAAGCTAAGAAGGAGCCTCAGAAGCTGCTTGCTGTTTTAAGGAAGACATTAGAGAGACTTGGAGGATATATAAAAGTTCACTAAAACTATATTGTACACAAAAGAATAGGTATGTACAAATAAATGGAGGCATGTGGGAAAACATTTGAACTTGAATTTTGCTGGAACAAGGGGAGAAAGTTGGGTAGGGAGTCAAACGGTATGAGATCAGATCATGAAAGATTACAAAATGCAAAATAATTCAGATTTTTATCTGTAAACAACAAGAAACCACTGAAGTTTTTTGAGCAGTAGTAACTGAATGACATTTGTTTTGTAGCCAGAGACTAAACATATCCCCCAAATCAACTTCCCCTTAGGTGGATCTCAAAAATGTCTGAGGCAGCTCCAACACCATTTGATGCAAGGCCTTCAGTGGAAAGGGACAGCAGTTTGAACAAACTGTGTTTTGAATATATTTTGTGTACTTTACAAAACATATGACCATGTAATCAAACAGCAAGTGACGGGTCCTGTGGCTTAAGCTTTCTCCTTTCAGAGGGAGATTATTATTTCACTAGTCTGGGAAAAAAAAAAAAACATGAGGCCTGAACCAGGGTGTTTGCGGAAGAGGCAGAGAAGAATCAGATAATTTGGATATTTTGTAGGTTGAATAGGCAGGATGTGGAGACTTAATTGAAAATAGTGGATGAATGAGTGAAAGGGGCATGAGTTCATTTTGGGGTTGAGTGTCAAGAGTGGAGGGGTCCCACTGACTGGGTACAAAGAAGGAAAAGCAGGTTTAGTAGGGGGTAAGAGACTAAGTTTCATTCGGAGTATGTTGAGTTAGTGTGGGTGTGGAACAATTCACTCATGACAATTCTTTATCCATCTACTACTGGTATGCACCAGACACTGCTGTGCTAGGTGCTAAGGATGTTGAGGTACTTCAGGTAAGATTCTGGCCTTCAGGAGTAGATATTATACTGGGGAGAAATAAGTCAATAAGCAAATAAAATTTCATTAATACATATTTTGAGCACCTACTGTTAGGCACTAGGAATTTAGGGGCAAAGAAAACAAAGAAGATCCCTGCCATCCTGTGACACACACCAGCAAATGAGGCAAACAATATAAAATACTTTCTGGTTGCAGTGAGTGCTTTAAAGAAAATAAGACAAAAAAATAAAATAAGACAAATTATAAGTTTGAATAATTTGGAAGAAAACTAGTCTATTTTAGAGTAGTCAAGGAAGGCCTCTCTGAGAAGGTGACACAGGAGCTGAAGGCATGAATAACAAGAGCTAGGTAGAAACTAGATCAGAAGGAATTAAAAGCCCTAAAATTGTGGTGGGAGGACTGGGCAGGGTACAGGTTCTTAGGAGGTAGCATTTGACCTAAGTATAGTGGTACCTACCCCTACTCCTATAGTTCTCCCCACTCCATCTTTGAGAGGTGTCAGGTGGGGAGCTAAAGGATACTGGGAAAGGTAAAGCTGTCAAGGGTATGAAGCCCATGTAGATTTGCAAACAAAGAAGGTCTGCCACTGCCAAGGGCACCCTGGAAATGTGTGATTCTGTCCTGAACTGACCACCATAGCTGAAGGCTTCACTGGAAACCTTCCTCTCCTACCCCAACTCCACTTAACAGTTGTAAACATTTTTTTTTAATTACACACATAATAGGAAATGCATTCCCATTGTAAGCATTGAAACTCCTAGGTTGAATCCCCTCCAACTTGATCCCTGCTTAACTCCCTAAAAGGAAGCTCAAGAGGCTTCTTTTCCCATTAATTTATTTGCATATATGTACATAAAGCTATTGAGATGAAAAATGGTGAGGGTTAAAGTGAGCTATAAAATATTACACATGAGAAAGAGGGAAAATGGAGGGAAAATTACACGAGGAAGAACAGGCTTGCTCCAAAAGTACAAATACTGTATAGTGGGGGAAAAAAAGACAAAATAATGACAAATAACATCTGAGAATTTACTGTGTATTAACCATTGTTATAAGCTCTTTACCTGCATTAACTCAATCATTACAGAAACCCCATGAGGTAGAAACCCATACTATTCTCATTGTTATTAATGAGGAAACTGACTATAGAGACTTTAATTCACTTGTTCAAGGTCACATAGCCAATATGTAGTCAGACTGGGGTTCCTAGTGAGGCAGGTCCAGAGTCCAGGCTCTTCACCACTCCATTATACTACTGATGTGGATTGAACTGCAACTGATGCATTGATATAATGGGGGTAATCAACAATTCTTTCAATAATTTAAATCACATAAGGAAAATATGGTTTGCATACCCTTGAAATAAAAACTAGCAGGATGATGCCTCAGATGGGTGTGCCATCTGCATAGAGCTCTGCTCCCAGAAGTGGCCATGGACTTAGTTTATTGCTGTCTTGAAATTCTTAATTTTATCTTTGGACTTGTGTTTTGTAAGTGTAGTCCAATATGACAATGGAACAGAAGAGATATGCTAAGTGGCAGCACACACAACCTATGGGCACAGCCAGCAATGCACATATTGAGCAGTTGCCCAGGCCACCTGGCACATACAAGAACATCTGAGACAGTTCAGGGCACCACAGGGCCTGGAAGGAAACATCAGGCCAATGACAATGGAAGGAGAAGCACTAACAAAGATAACAATGCCCATCACCCTGGTTGAAAGAAAGACCTCTGCATAGGGACAGTGAGGGGACCTCAGAGGCCATCACCCTGGTTGAAAGAAAGGCCCCTTCATAGGGGCAGTGAAGGAACCTGTGGTGAGAGGGAAGCCTGTCCTGGCACGAACTGCACAAAGATTACTCTTTGGCCTATACACTAGGACAGGAACTGCTGGAACTAAGGCAATAACCTTTGCCAGGAAATTATCACAGAATAAAAGCATACCAATGGACATTGCAGTAAAGTATATGAGGGGGTAACTACAATTTATTTTTTAATTTTTTAGGGACAGAGTCTCACTTTGTCACCCTCAGTAGAGTGCTATGGCATCACAGCTCACAGCAACCTCTAGCTCTTGGGCTTAGGCTATTCTCTTGCTTCAGTCTCCCAAGTAGTTGGGACTACAGGCACCTATCCCAACGCCCAGCTATTTTTTGTTTGCAGTTTGGCCGGGCAGCATTCGAACCCACCACCCTCGGTATACGGGTGCTCTACTCACTGAGCCACAGGCACCACCCAGGGGTTACTAGAATTCTTTGAAAAGTTTAGAAATTCTGGTTTTGAAAACTGGGGCAACACTGCAAAGCAAATATCCAAAGGCTTATAGAAATTGAAATTATAGATTTTCACAATAGGCACTTAGACTCAAAGTTTCAGATAAATAAATTATTGAGGAAGACAATTTAAAAGGTTTTTCTTTTCCTTATGATTGAGGATATAGTGGTAGAATGCATAAAGAGATGTATTGAATTATATACAAATCATGAAGCCACTTTCCATTTCTTCTATGACCTTCACAAGTAATAGAAAATATCAGAGATAACATTAAAATAACATTTTACAAATTTATATTTAAAATTAGACCCATATTTACATGAAATTGAATTGTATGGCAAGTTAAATCTCCTTAGAGAAATTATTCTCCAAGCATCATAAACTCTAGACATACAAAAAAAATTGTATTTTGAAACAATTTATCAAAAATGTATCCCCGTGTTGTCACAGCCTACAAAATACTGTTAATAGCACCAGTAGCACTGTATCAGCAGAACAATCCTCAAAATGAAAAACTACTAAAAATTATGGAGATTTTGTGACTGATGCTGCTTTCAATTTATCAATTAAAAATGAAGTTTCTGGTCAAGCAGGGAAGCTCACTCCTGTAATCCTAATACTCTGGAAGACTGAGGCAGGAATATCACTTGAGCTCAGGAGTTTCAGGCTGGAGTGCAATGGTGCCATCTTAGCTAACTGTAACCTTAAACTCCTGGACTCAAGCAATCCTCTCACTTCAGGCTTCTGAGTAGCTAGGACTATAGGCCCGCAGTGTGCACCACCAAACCCAGTTAATTTTTTTATTTAATGTTTTGTAGAGAAGGAGTCTTGCTTTGTAACTTGGGCTGTTCTTAAACTCCTGGTCTCAAGAAATCCTGCAACCTTGGCCTCCTAAAGCACTGGGATTACAGGTATGAGGTACTGTGCCTGGCCCAGAAAAATTTTATGATCAAGACATCACATTAATAACATTACTTATTTGCATTTTTTTTAATTATGACAAAAATACTGTTCTGTAATTTGTAAGTTTATGTAATTATTCATGCATTAATATTACCCATACTATATTTTATTAGTAATATTTTTAACGGAAAACTTTTATTTATTTATTTATTTATTTTGAGACAGAGTCTCACTTTGCCACCCTTGGTAGAATGCCATGTGGCGTCATAGCTCACAGCAATCTCAGACTCCTGGGCTCAAGTGATTCTCTTGCTTCAGCCTCCCAAATAGCTGGGACTACAGATGCCTGCCACAATGGCCTGCTATTTTTAGAGACAAGATCTCCCTCTGGCTCAGGCTGGTCTCAAACTCATGAGCATAGACAATCCACCCACCTCGGCCTCCCAGAGTGCTAGGATTACAGACATGAGCCACCGTGCCTGGCCTCAGAAAACTTTTATATTTTAAGATCTTTAACTGCACGTGCCCCTTCTCCCTGCTTTTTCTTTATTTTTAAGGAGGAGGGAAGGAAAGAAGAAAGGAAGGCAGTCCTGACTTTTTGAACAAGGGGATTCCATTTTCATTTTGTACTGAGCCCCTCAAATTATGTAGCAGACTCCCACTTTTTGCTTAGTGGTAATTGTGGGGTAAACTGAGATTGCAGCCACTCAAACAGCCTCAGGGCTCTAACCAAAAGTAGAGGTGGGGTAGATAAAGGCAAGATAATAACAAATAAGGAGGTTACTGTGGATATTTGTCATTTTCATGTGAACGGGATCATACTGTTCAATTGTATTATGTGACCAATTTCTTTCTTCACTGGACCATATGTCTTGGAGATCTTTCCACCAAATGAAAAAAAAAATTAACCTTCTTTTTAACTAATGCAGGGAATTCCATCATTGGGGAGGAAGAGGGTCTTAAATTATTTCTCCATTCTCCTGATGGATATTTAAAATGGTCTCAGTTTTTCACTATTATAGGGCTGCCTCCTTGTGCTCAGGCACGTTTCTCTAGATTCCCACTCAAAAGTAGATTACTGGGTCATAGAGTATGGATATTTACAATTTTAGTATATTCTACCAAATTGCCTTTCAAAAACAGTATGCCAACTTTCACTCCCATCAGCAGTGTTCATCATCACATTTCCTAAGACTCTGTCCTTTAAATTGTTTGCCAATCTGATTGGTGAAAAATAAAGCTCATGTTCTTTGTTTTGCTTTTTAATTTGCAGTACTCAATCTTAGTAAAGTTGAACATCTTTTCATATGATGTTTATTGGCCCATGCTTTGCGAAATATTTGTAATCATTTACATTTCTGGATATTAGCTCTTGGTCTATTATATACATTGGTAGTATTTTCCCATAATATGTAAGCTGTTTATGGTTTGTATTATCATGCAGAATTTTTAGATGTTTATGCAGCCATTT
>CAUYQV010145609.1:0-20282 GCA_963574575.1 Galagoides demidoff | reverse complement strand
TAGCAATGGCTTTTTTTCTCTCTGCCAGGTTGTTGGTGGTGCTCTTTATTCTTCCTTTCTTTCCTTTCTCTCTGAGGCTGGTGTTACCAGAGTCCTTGGAGTCTGTCTGGGAAGTGCTGGGGCAGAGAGTTCCTACCCCTACCATGGGCAGCGTCATGGCTGTTTACACAGTACTCAAAAAGACCTTTCTACAGGCAGTGAATTGAAGAACAGTCTTTGAGATAGTTACCCTTTCCTCCTCTCCTGGAGACTTTTCCCCCTTTGGAATGTGTTAGAATTTTAGATTCAGAGATGATATGGGTCTGTTTTAACCTTTCAGTCATAGGAAAGAGAGAAGGGGCCATTTTTCTTTTGTATGGTTTTATCTTGCCAGATTTAATTTCTAATTCTCTGTGGGAAACATCAAGAGATCTGTAGGTCAAGGTGGCTGAATGGCCCAGAACGTCACAACTGAGCCACTGTTTCTGTTCGTGTTGCCGCCAAGGTCAGCAGAGGCTGTGTCCCTTGCTCTAAGCCTCCTTATTGTTTAAGACACTTTATTCGGGTTTTCTATTACTTGTAGCCAAATTGTCTTACCTAATATATGGCTACACCAGCAACTTTATTCTCTCATTCTACAGCAGACTCACGGTATCTCTGAATCTTGAATTCTAACACTGGAAATAACAGATAAATTTACCTATAAGATTAAACTAACAAGGGAAATCACCAGATTCGTGGTTTCAAAGAAGTGGACCAACCTGGAAAATAGAAGTATATGTCCCCCTAAGAATTAACTACCAATTTTTGGAGACTGAGCGTGTCAAGGCACATCCACTCATCTCGTTTTGTTTTCCAAAGGTGCTTGCAGGGCCACACTTTGTGTCCTTGTTACCATCACCTCTCTGAATTCTAGTATTCTTTACAAGCCAACTCAATTTCTTTCTCCTCCATGAAATCTTCCAACATCATCCTACCCTAATGGATGTGATGTAGAGCCTTTCCCATCAGTAATGTAATAGTGATCTTTTTGAGTACCTTGCCCTTGTTCTGGTTCAGTGGCTCTTTGGCAGTTGATCTGGGACGGCTTTCCAGCCTCCCTTGTACTGTTATTTACACAATACAGATTTCAGTTTTGTTCCTGCACCTACATTTGAAACTTCTCAAAGGCAAGAAGCATCTTTACATGTTCTGTAGTGCCCAGTCAATATTGATTTTGTGCATTTTGATTTATTTGACTATAATTTTTACATGTTCATTAGAAAAACTGGGTAGATGATAGTAAGGTGAATACAGTACATTGGTTTAAGGTACAGCTTATTCTTTAGGTAAAAAGAGGAATATAGTCTTCATTATGACTATTACTATGATGATTCTATCTGATCACTTGGGGTTAGGTAGAACTTCTTTCATTCCTTCTCCACTCCCAGCACCAAGAGATACTGGATTACCCAGACATTCTCTTTTGTTTGTTTGTTTGTTTTTGTTTTTTGTTTTTGCAGGCCTGGGCTGGGTTCGAACCCACCAGCCCTGGTGCATGTGGCTGGCACCCTAACCCCTGAGCTATAGGCACTGAGCCTCCCAGACATTCTTTTTCAAGGACTGCAGAGTAATTTCAGCTGACGAGGTGATGGTGGTGATGGTGGGGGAGGAGGAGGAGGAAGGGGCAGAGAAGGACCAGGGGAGCAATGCCAACAACAGCAGTGTCAGCAAAGTGGAGTTCTGGAGGGATTGGTGTGTGGCGTGGGGGAGCAGCTGGAGCCGATGGGGGTAAACAAAAACCGAAGTTCTTAGTTTTCCTGGATGATCACAAATTCCCAGAAATTCTCTGGGCTTCTAATTTCTAAAATTCTAAATTGTAATTCCCTAATTAAGTAGAAGAACTCTGTCCTTCAAAAATAGTATGATCAGATCGTTATATCCTTGCTAACTAATCCTGCTATATGCCTCGGCACATCTCCTCCATAATTCTAACACCAAGGTCCCTGCCTGCTAAGATTAATCAATAAGTCTGCTCAGAGTTCTGTCAGATGAATTGAGATATTGATTTATGAACAAAACAGTGTGTTGCCTCTCTTTGATTATATTAAAAAGGTAACTAATTTCTCAAGAGTATGCTAATTCCATTTGAAATAATAAAATTGCCTTGCATTTAGAGATATGTGATTACAGAATCTCCCAATTAGCCTGCTTCCGAAAGTTCAATTCTGCTAATGGGGAAGACTGTTTAATTCAGATAGCTCTCACCCTGATCTTTTGATGAAAAGGAAAAAAGCCTGTGTGTGTTCAGAAACCACCAGTTTTATGGGCATTTTATTAAACAGGATAAGTTATCTGCGATGAGAAATAGGAGTGATTTTATCATTTTGCTGCGATCCAGAGCTTACTGGATTTGTGTGTATGTGTGTGCATGATAATACAAATTCCTATGAATTAAACTCTTGAAACAAGTGAACCACAAATAGCAAAACTGAACCAGCTGGGTTAATTTCCTGATGGACTGAATTGCATTCTTCCTAACAATTTCTTAAATCCTAAGCCAAACCAACTTAAAAAATAGTCTAAGTTTGATTTTATGTATTTTAAAATGTATTTTCCACTCCCAGCTTCCTTCTCTGTTCCTTTGTGCCTCTCCTTTTGCCCTTTCCTGTCTTTCCTCTGTTCAGAACTGAAACAAACCGTTTTTATTTCTTTCATATTCATTCACTCATTCAATCATTTATTCAATAGACATTTATGGAATGTACTGTCGTACTGGGCCAGGCACTGGGAATTTGGTGGTAAGCAAATCCCAGTTCCTAACAGATAAATATATATATAATTTTGATAAATGCAATAAAGTAGAAAAATAGGCTACAGAAAATAGCGGGTGGTCCACTTTGGGGAAGATGTCTTCCAAGAACAATTTTGAGCTTATACTTGAAGGACAGAAGGAGCCTGCCATGTGGAAAGAGGAAGAGTGATTTATCAGAGGGGCTGCGTCAGGTTCTAGTGGGAAGCATTGGTGTGTTCAAAGCCAGCCTACCTGGATGATGGAAGCAGTGAGGCTGGAGGGGTGGGTGCGGGCTGGGGATCTTGGGGACCATTCTAGGGAGTCTAGGTCTTATTTAAAGTATAATGGTAAGCCACTGAAAGGTTTTCATCAGGGCAGCAACTTGATCCAGGTTCTAAGGTGCCAAAGGTGGAAGCAAGGACCTCAGTATGGAGGCTCTTACAATAGCCCCGGAGGAAGCTGGTGGTGGCTCAGACAGTGGGCTGACAGTGGATCAGGGGAAGTCAAGAGATTTGGTGTATGGTTAGCAGGAGTGTGGAAATAAGTAGCACACCAAGGAATTAGACTTGGAGAGGAATCAAAGTCGTGATTAGGTTTTAGGCTTGAAATGGATTAGATGGTGGTACCCTTGTGACATTTACTGAGATGGGAAAGACTTGGAAAATGCAGGTATGAGAAACAATACAGACTAATCCCGTGTACACAAATACAGACTGATCCTATGTACGCAAATACAGACTGATCCCGTGTATGCAAATACAGACTGATTCTGTGTACGCAAATACAGACCCATCCCGTGTACGCAAATACAGACTGATCCCGTGTACGCAAATACAGACTGATCCTGTGTACACAAATACAGACTGATCCCGTGTTCGCAAATACAGACTGATCCTATGTATGCAAATATAGACTGATCCTATGTACGCAAATACAGACGGATCCCGTGTACACACTGTATTTACAGTTTCCCCCAGTGGTGATGTTTTGCAAATATAACAACAAGGATATTGACTGGGAGAAGTCTGGGAGGCTGTGTGGGTGTGTAGATCATGACATTGAGAACATTTTTATCACCACAAAAATAAAATGTTACTACTCTTGGCTTTTATATGAGCATATTTTTCATTTTTCTGACATGGACAAATGCTGAAGAATGCAGTAGTTGGGTCCTATGGTTGTCACACTTTATAAAAAAACCGCCGCGTGGTTTTCCAGAGTGATGGTACTATTTCATATTTCTACTGGCAATGTAAGAGTGATCCAGTTTCTTCACATCCTTACCAGCATTTGATGTTCTCGATATTTTTCATTTTCACTATTCTGATATGTGTGCTGTGCTGGGTCATTGTGGTTTTAATTTTTCAGTTCCCTTGTGCTAATAGTATGAATATCTTTCATGTAGTTATTTGCTAACTGCATATCCTCTTTGGCGAAATCTTTCCTCACATCCTTTGCCCCATATGTGGTGTGTAAATATTTGCCTGGAGCTTGTCTTTTCACATGTTTGGGCTTAAGTCTGCCATTTTATTGTAGGCAGTTCCAGAGTTATGAGCGATCGGTTCTGTAGGTTTGTTCTTTTTTTTTTGAGACAGACCCTCAAGCTGTCCCCCTGGGTAGAATGCTGTGGCATCACAGCTCACAGCAACCTCCAACTCCTGGGCTTAAGTGATTCTCCTGCCTCAGCCCCCTGAGTAGCTGGGACCACAGGGACCCGCCACAATGCCCGGCTATTTTCTGGTTGCAGCTGTCATTGTTGTTTGGTGGGCCCGGGCTGGATTCGAACCCGCCACCTTAGGTGTACGTGGCTGGCGCCTTAGCCACTTGAGCCACAGGCGCCAAGCCTGTAGGTTTGTTCTTAAATTGCGTTTGTGTACGAGCTGGAATAAGAGCATTTACCTATTACCTTTAGTAGCCTCCATTTCAAATGAGAGTTGTACGTAAGTCGGATGTTTGTAACTCAAGGACTGCCTGTGTTTGTTTTCTGGTTGCTTTTTCTGTTTCTCATTCCTCTTTTTCTGTGGGTTGTTTGAACAATTTTTAAGGATTTGCATTGTTTTTGTGTGTGTTTCTTTGTAGTGTTCTTAGTGGTTGCTCTAGTGTTAGGAGAGGCACATACGAAGTGTTGCATTCAACTGGTATCAGTGGCCTTCCAACTCAAGGGAGTGTAGAAACTCTACCTCCAGTTACGTCTTTTATCCTATCCACTGTTTTTTGTTTTTTCTTTTTTGAGACAGAGTCTTGCTTTGTCACCCTGGGTAGACTGCTATGGTGTCATAGCTCACAGCAACTTCAAATTCCTGGGCTCAAGGGATCCCCTTGCCTCAGCCTCTGAAGTAGCTGAGACGTCAGGTATCTGCCACAATGCCTGGCTAATTTTTTCTATTTTTAGTAGAGACTGGGTCTCATTTTTGCTCAGGGTGGTCTTGAACTCCTGAGCTCAAGTGATCCACCCAACTTAGTTTCCCTTAGTGTTAGGATTACGGGGGCAAGCCACCGATCCCGGCCATACCCTTCCCACTTTTAAAAACATACAGTATCTCAAGGATTTCCTCTATATTCATGACTGCCACCACCGGATAGCGTTCATTTTGCTTCAGTATATCTGTTCTCTATCACGTCCACTTTCCTGTTGAGCCCAACTGCCCTTCCTGGCCAAAGCGGGTTACTGACTTATATATACCACATTATTATTCCAGGTGGGTTTGTAAGATAAGCTTTCCCCGGGGCCCAGCTATCACCGGGGGGCGGGGGGCGCGAGTGGGATGCTGACTAGTTCATCTGGCCCCACTTCTTTTCACCTAGTTGATGCCCAGTAGGGATGGAGGTGGGAGCACAGGAGTGCTGGGGGCCCCGTTTTACTTGGCCTCGTTCAGGTGGGCCTAGAGGCTCAGCTTCCTGCTGGACCTTGCTGACACAGCGGGTGGAGGTGAAAGCTGATGGTGAATAGCCCCAACTCTTAACTGCAGCTGGTAGGGCTGAGGGCTCAGCTCTGGGACCTCGCTGACACTATTCTTCCAGGGAAATCAGTGAATCTTCCTCCAGAGGGTAATGAAGATCAGCTTCCTGGTGCCTGGCCCCACTGACATCCACACTTTAGTGCCACCTGCTTCTGAGGGGTGGGGTGGTGGTATTGAAGACTGACTCCCTGCTTTGCTCCCTCAAGGCTGCTGGCGTGTGGGGTTTCCCTTTGGTGTTTGGCTGGAGCAGGGGGGTTTCTGTTGCTGGGCTCCCCTTGCCCGGCATTTGGAGGAACAGGCTTTTCTTGGAGCTTTTGCACTGGTGGTGATTTCAGGTTAGAGGCTTCTGAGCACCATGCCTAAGATCTCAAGGAGGCAATAAGGAAACCTGCAGAAGCCCACTGTGTGGTCCTGAGGTCCCTGGGCAGGTCCACATTCTTCTATCTACTTTTCAGAGTCCTCTAGTACTTGGTGTTATGTTCAGACCTTTTTAGTCACATGGAGGGAACCTGGAAAGAATGGGGCGGCTCCTTCTTCGGAGCAACCAGAAGTTTGAAAAAAAAATTGTTATTACTTTTTTTTGGGGGGGGGGCAGCGCCTGTGGCTCAAAGGAGTAGGGCGCTGGCCCCATATGCCAGAGGTAGCAGGTTCAAACCCAGCCCCGGCCAATTCTTTTTGAGACAGAATCTCACTTTGTTTCCCCCTGGTAGAGTGCTGTAGTGTGACAGCTAACAGCAACCTCAAACTCTTGGGCTCCAGCAATTCTCTTGCCTCAGCCTCCCAAGTAGCTGGGACTATAGGCACCCACCTAAGGTCAATAACAATGCCCAGTTATTTCTAGATACAGGATCTTGCTCTTGCTCAGGCTGATCTTGAACTTGTGAGCTCAGGCAATCCACCTTCCTCAGCCTCCCAAAGTGCTGGGACTATAGGCGTGAGCCCCTGTGCCCAGCTTAAGAAGTCTGAAAATTTTTAATGTGTAAAATTTAGATGTAGATGTTGGTCTCAATATAGATAAACGATTCTATGAGTGAAGGTGCATAAAGCCAACAAATAACAGCACATCCTCTGCAGAGTCTTCCAAACCACTATGACAGGGAACTATTGACAACTCCAGAGAGGCACCAGCCTGAGGGGTTAAAACAATTAGGTAGGGAAAAAAAAAAGCTTGCTTTGTGTAAAGAGCTTGTACTGTAATAATTTAGAATTATTTTGAGATAATTTGTCACTGTTGATATTGAATGAATTTTTATTTAATCTTCATTAAATAAATTGATTTTTCTCTTGAGTTGTATTAGAAATTCATTATGATATTTAAGTTTATAAATCTTGTTAAAGATTGCTAGTGCCCTATCTTATTTCTCTTTCTTAAATAAAATGTACTCGGTAGACTTTAGGCTCACATAGATAAGTATTATTTTCTTCCAATCAAGTCTGGACCAAAGAAGTTTTTGCTGTAGTTTCAGTGATACTAGTATTGTTCTGATTAATTTGATATTTTGACTGAGAGATAGAAACCTCTTCATTTGCTTTTAAAATTCTTATTTAGAGTATTCTGTTTGCGTTAAAACTTTGGAAAGACACAGACTTGTGTGGGGGCTATCCCCACCAGCCACAGAGTCTGAGACACAGACTTGTGTGGGGGCTATCTCCACCAGCCACAGAGTCTGAGACACAGACTTGTGTGGGGGCTATCCCCACCAGCCACAGGGCCTGAGACATAGACTTGTGTGGGGGCTATCCCCACCAGCCACAGGGCCTGAGACATAGACTTGTGTGGGGGCTTATCCCCACCAACCACAGGGCCTGAGACATAGACTTGTGTGGGGGCTATCCCCACCAGCCACAGGGCCTGAGACACAGACTTGTGTGGGGGCTGTCCCCACCAGCCACAGGGCCTGAGAAGCATTGCCTTGCTTGCTCGGGGCAGGTATTTCCCCAGGCCTCTGCTCTTCCTTACAGAGGGTGCTCTTAGCAGAGGGGGAGATGCTCTTCCCTGGTAATGCTATTGCCTGAAGACTCTGATCTTTACCAGCTCTAGTGATAACTTCCAGATTATTCTTTTTCAGCCAAACATTATGCCTTTCCTTTATCTCTACTTTGCAACCTAATAGAAAAACAAGCCACCTACAGGGGCTGGTTGGGGAAGTCACACCGGCTCCTATTGTACTTGTACCCCCTGCCCTGGTATTTCCTGCCAGAAGCCAATGGAACAATGTCCACAAAAGAAATATTGACTCCAGAATATTATACTCAATGAAGATGTCCTTTAACTAAAGACCTCTGACATATATCACCGTAAAATACACATATTCTATATATAAAAGCATACAGGAAATACGGCATTCATGAAAATTTCTTTGCCAATGAATCTAGACAAATAAGAGATATAATCAGACTAAAGAACAGAGAAGCTGTAATAAAATGACTTGTGGTGCAGTGAATCCATTAAATACAGATTTCACAATAAATCATGATCAGAGAATACAAATTAAATGACATGAATCTGAACAGTGTAGACTAGTAATACAGCTAGGAACACTGGAGGGCGGGTTGGGGAGAGAGGCCGTGGGAGGACCTGAGCTTCCCTAACAGGGAGTTAGTCAGTTATGTCTAAAATTGAAACACGTAAGAGAAAGAGACCCTAATGACCAAAAAGTAAGTTTTCCTCAGCTTCTTCCATTGTCCTTTGGAGGTTATTTTAAGGAATAATATCTCCTGTGAAGAAAGAACATTGATGTTCACATTTCCAGCTGATCCTCCTTGTTGACTTTCAGTGAAATGCAACGCAATGTAGTTTGTCAAAAACAGTGTGATCCCATTTCAGTAAATGTCATTATCCCACCTGTCTGTCCTTCTCTCATCTGCTTCTGTAGATGGGTTCCTGTGCACAGGCAAATGCCCCCTTTGGAGGAGTTGCAGGGTCGTCTTCTGCAAGGGGGGGGCCAAGGGAATAATTTTAAGATGTGTTCACCATGGCTGGGAGGCACAGAGCTGGGGGCCTGACGACTGCACAAAAACTCCAGCGGGTCAGAGAAACTAATTAGCTGCTCCAGTGACAGCAAGAAGGGATTTCTGCTGTGCTTTGCAGCCTGCCTTGCAAGAGTTTGTCAGAACAAGGCGTGTGGGGTCGTTTCCTGTGGGCACACTTGACCCAGTGGGAGAGTGATCTGCTGGGGGGAATTCTTGAGTCCTGTTGTGTAGGGTTGGCTGGCAGACAGAAGATGCCCCAGGATGAAGGCGTCACTAAGGGGTTCTCTTGGTCATGGGAAGCTCAAAGAAACTCTGAAGAGTCCATGGAAAGCACCACCACCATCCATGTGTGATGAACAGGTGGACCAAGTGTGAATCCAGCCCAGTGGGAGTCTCCTCACCTGCTGTCACCCCCGTGTGACCATAAAATGTAGCTTCCCAGTGGGTGAAGATGTAAGCAAGAGAGTGGGGTGCAGAGGAGATACAGGCCCCTCCCCCACCTCTGAACAGAAGCCACTAAAAGCTCAAAGATGGACAAAATGCAAGGCTTAGGTTTGGATCTTCTACTATCATGTGGGCCTAGATAATTTTGAACGGAGGCTATCTTTATGACCAAGAGTGACTGAAGGATATTCTGTTGTCTTCCATGAGCCCAGAAAAGTTAAGTGCGTCTGTCCCCGGCAGCCTGCTTACCGGGTGGTGTCTCACATGTGCACCTTTGTTCATGCTGCTCTGTCTTCCTAGACTGACATATACCGCCCTCGACAGAGAGGAGCCCTGCTCTGCCTCAAGGCCCGGTTCCAGTGTCACCTCCACCATCAAACCTTTGTGGAGCTACTCAAGTGGAAACTTTTGCCAGCTCCTCCAAACTGTCTTAACACTGTAGTTAATAGCATTGACCTAGCACACAGCACAGACCCTGCCCAACTCTGTCACCCAAGCAAAACCTGGATACTTGGCTAACACTAAAACAAACCAGTTTTCTTTTTTCTTTTTTTTTTCTTTGTAGAGACAGAATCTCACTTTATCACCCTGGGTAGAGTGCCGCGGCGTCACACAGCTCACGGCAACCTCCACCTCCTGGGCCCAGGCGATTCTTGCCTCAGCCTCCCAAGTAGCTGGGACCACAAGTGCCTGCCATAATACCTGGCTATTTTTTGTTGCAGTTTGGCCCAGGCTGGGTTTGAACCCGCCACCCTTGGTATATGGGGTCAGCGCCCTACCCACTGAGCCACAGGTGCCGCCCCAGGTTTCACTGTTGCATCTATAATAATCTTTCTGTGCTCATGGGGAAAGCAGAGCGATATCATTTCAAAACTTGATGGAAGAGGAAATTAAATTTTTAGCTGCGGGGCCTAAAATTATAAGCCATCCCAGCAAGGGTTCACACCGCTGCAAGAGTAGCATTTAGAAAACAGGAGTACAGCTAACAGGGGACCATTCTTTCTTTACTCTTCCTGCCTGGAACAGATGGTGCACACCCCTTTATCCCTGCATTTTCTGGGTTTGCCTGCCCTGTGATTTGAGACCAGCTGTATTCTGAGATCTGGCCGGGGATACAAAATCAAGCATAAAATGGCAAGTTTTAGAGACAGGTCATATAAAATGTCAGGATGTTGTTGAGGTGGAGAAGTTGCTGAATTGGAGACAATGTGACCAGCAAATCCCAGGATCGCTAGATGTTGATCGCCAGTGTTTCCTTTTTATAATATTTTATGGTGGCTTAGGAGGAGCAGAGCCTCCGAGGAGAGCTCACTTTTCACGTCTAGGATAACACTAAATAAAGAGAAGTAAAACTCTGCCACATTTAGAAGGTGTCAGTATCATCCTCAGCTGTGCAGACGTAGTATTGAAGTTAGAAGTAGAGTTTGGTGAAACGGAAAGGGAATTATGAAATGTTTTGTTTTTTTTTCTTAGTGAAAATTTACAGCATATTCTCAACTAAATTGTTTAATCTTACAGGTTTCTTGAGTGAAATTTCCACTTTATGTAAATCTCAGTGCTTAATACTAAAAATCAAAGTTCTACCACAAAATGGAAAGAGGATTTTCTAACACCAAAAATAAAGAAAAACAATAAAACCTCTTTTCTACAGTAGTGACCACAATGAACAAGTTGGTGTTAAAATGAGATTTTAAGGAATACTTGACAAGTTGCTAATATCTCTGACACGTCTTCGTCACTTTTAATCATTGTAAGGCATTTTATAGGCAGAACTCCAAGCAAAACTAAGGGAAAAAATAATCCTGTTGCATAAAACAAGAGTTATAAATGCTTCTTCTATGTTCTATGACATCTGTCCGACGTGTGTAAGGTTCAGGTTACCTAAGTTTTAGCTAAATCTGTTTAAGAATGACATATTACAAATTAATGTGGGATTAATTCCCATTAATTAATTCACATGTGTATCTGTTCCCCAGATACACTGTAAGGTGAGTCAAACAGGCAAATTTCTAAACCGTGTGTTAGCCTGTGGAGGCTCCAGCTGCCCAGGACAGCCTACATGTTCTGGGGAAAGACCTGTGAAAAGAATAGAAACGTCCCAATCTCCAAGTAGGTCACACTTGGAGGAAATGCATGCTTCACGTTCTCAAAGGATATTTCAGGGCAACAAATAGAAGCATTTTCTGAGAGGTCAAGGATTGGAAATAAAAGATTATTCAAAAATATGAATGAAAGGAAATCGGAGTCCAGGTTCTGGGTGGGCATCGTGGCCTTTATTTCCCCCCCACCTGCAAACGAGCTGAGTCTGAGAAAGGAGTCAGCACACGGGTTAGGGTGGATGGGAATTTAAAGGGTCAGAGGGGTGGAGATTGGTACATTTCCTCTTTCCTGGGTGGGACCTTCCAGGCACTCATTTCTACCTGGGCAGAACGGTTCTGTTTGGGCGGGTTGTTACAGGCAGAACTCCAAACAAAACTAAGGGAAGAAATAATCCCTTTAACTCTATCATTTTCTATCAGGATATTTATAGAATCAAGAGAGATATTTGTCAGGCTTTCCTGCACTTGAAAATAGCCTGTTTTCTCCCACAAACTACCATTTTTTGTAGGTGAAATGTTTTGAGTAAATGCCCCTAAGTGAACTCTCAAAGCTATTTTCTGAGCTGGTAAGCATTTGTGTGTGTGTGTTTAGCCTTATAAAGAGCAGATCACTTGACAAGTAGATGATTCTGTTTCATACACTTTTAGTGTGAGTTGAAAAAGACTGCAGACCCAGGTATGATGGGGTGTCTGTCGTTCTTTCTGGCTCCGGCTCCCACTCATTTCTTTATTATAAGTGGGGAGGGTTCGCGATATCAGTGCGTGATTTGGGTCTTTCTGTGGATTATGCTAAAGGCGATAGCAAGAAAGTATCATAAAGCTTTGCTGTGTTTGCTAGTGGTTGAGGAATGCTTTGTTCCCCAGATACACACTCAGCCTGGCCAGGTGGGGAGAGAGGCACACGGTCTCTACCGGAAGTTAATATTTGCAAAGCCAACTTGATCTTAGACTCAGGACGATGAAAGAGTCTTGAATGTCTTCTAATCCTTCCCCCATGTTCAGGAAGAACACTGCAGAAGCAGATCCCGCCCCCTTTCTCTCTTATTTTCCTTCTTTCCTTTCCCCTTTCTCCTCCCAGGACCCCCTCCTTCTTCTACTTCTTTGCCCCTCTTCCTTCGCCTCATGGAACTTACTCTTCCAGATTGCCCTGAGTTAGCCAGAGTTCAAGGGAGATGACCCCTGATGTGGGAATCACAATATTTAAAGCCAGAGCAGCTAGAGAAGCTGGTCTCCGGGGAGCTCACAGACCAGTCATGCAGAATCCAAAGGCCGTCACTGATTGGCCCGCGCTCTGGTCTAATTCCAGTTTAGCCGGCAAGTCTCCTGCCCCTGTGCAGGCATGGTCGGGAAATCGCTAAGTTCATGGTATAAATGAGGACCAAAGTGGGACCCGACGCTTCTCTAGAACAGCTGAGAAAGAGCCAGCTGGCCGGCTCGGTGCCTGTGGCTCAAGCAGCTAAGGCGCCAGCCACATACACCTAATGTGGCGGGTTCGAATCCCCAGCCCGGGCCTGCCAAACAACAATGATGGCTGCAACCAAAAAATGGCCGGGCGTTGTGGCAGGCGCCTGTGGTCCCAGCTACTTGGGAGGCAGAGGCAGGAGACTTGCTTGAGCCCAGGAGTTGGAGGATGCTATGAGCTGTGATGCCATGGCACTCTACCCAGGGGGATAGCTTGAGGCTCCGTCTCAAAAAAAAAAAAAATGGAGGAGGGACACAACAGAACAGTGTAACTTAATTGACTGTATCCTTATATTAATATGAAATAAAAAATGGGCTAACTTTATCAAATAATAATTTAATTTTTTCTCATTGTAATTAGCACTTGAAATAATTAGTGAATTTCAGCATCACACTGTATGCCTAGTGACCAATTCCTTTTTCCAAGAATTAGTTATTTACATAATTACCTTTTTTTTTTTTAAATATTGGGCTTTTTGGTCACTTATTTTGGTGACCTATATATAGGTACTCTGTATATATTAGGACAATGTTCTCACCTTTGAATTTTTTCCATTTTTAAAATTATGAACTAGAAATATAATATATGTATACAAACATAAGGTTTAGGAAATTATTATAAAATTATAAAGCACATTACTTTCTAGAAAACATAACTAGCATTGAGTTGAAGAAATAGGCCATTAATCTCAGAAGTCCATTTCTGACCCTCCCACTCGTAGAGATAAACCTTCTCAACTTCCATGGAAGTTGCCTTCACATTGTTTGCTACTTTTAATCCCTTATATTTTCACCAAGTGCTGCTTCCCAAAGCAATACGGTTTAGTTTTCCCTGTTTCCCCCCACACACACTCAAGGACTCTTTTAGTCAATATTGGTTTCTTTCTTTCTTCATAATCACTCTCTCCCTGCATGCTGAACATTCTAAGCAGGTGCTGAAATCTTTCATGTTAAAAGAAAACAAACATCCTTGGGCCCCTCCCCTTCCCCTTCTAACTACAGACTTTTTTTCTCTTCTCTTCTATCAAAACTTTACGTCTATAGTTTCTTGCCTTCTGTTCATTTTCTTAAAAATTGTAATGAAATATACGTACATAAAATTTATCATCATAACCATGTTCAAGAGTAGAGTTCAGTGGCATTGATGACACCTGCATCACTGTGCAGCCATCACCACCAACATCTCCAGAACTTTCCCTTCATCCTAAACTGAAAGTCTGTGCCTTTTAAACAATAACTCTCTATCGCCCTTCCCTGCCAACCACAGTTCTACGTTTAGTCTCTTGAAATTGATTCCTATAGATGCCTCATATAATTGGAGTCATTCAGTATTTTTTATTTCATTTGGTTTATTTCACCTAGTATAATGTCCTCTAGATCCATCCATGCATTAGAATTTCATTGATTTTTGAGGCTGAATTATGTCTATTCATCTGCTTATAGATACTTGGGTTCCTTCCACTTTTTTACTTCTATGAATAGTTAAATCATGACAAAATGCTTCATGGAACATGGGTATACAGAGATCTGTTTAAGTCCTTGCTATTAATTATTTTGGATACATTCATCAAAACACAATTCCTGAATCATATGGTAATTCTATGTTTAACTTTTGAGGTCCCAACATACTATTTTACACAGTGACTATACCATTTGACAGCACAAATCTCTGGTATGTATTTTCTATGACTTATATATTCTATATAGTCTTGAAATTTTAAATTTTGTGCAGTGACATCTGTTACTATTTCTACTTAACACTTCCATTATTCTATTTCTGTTATTTTATCTATTGTCAGCATTTTCTTTTTCATGAATCATTATTATACTTTCAATGAAATGATAGATATTAAAATCTTTCTACACATTTATGGAAAATATTTGCCTTCCATTATTCCATTTTTATGTTGAGAAGTAGGTTCTCCAATATTATGCAAGTCTATATAAGGCAGAATTCTAGAACTTTATTCAAAACTACATAGGACTGTAAACTCAAGGTGGCCAGATTTTATCTTATAATTCCCTATATCCAGGGGACCTAGTAAAATACCTTGCACAAAGAAGTTGATCAATAAATATGTATTGAATTTGAACTAGTTAATTCTGCATTTTATGCTTCACTCTCTCTGGCTTAGCTATGGGTACATGAAAATCAAAGTAGAGTATTTTGGATGGAGTTAGTCATAATATTTTCAATAGTTTTATTCCCCTCTGGGATATGAAAGAAAAGATTAATGCTTCCCAAAATGTGGCATGTGTCAAATTATCTTCTATGGTAGAGATTTGAAAAAGATCCCTAGTGATATTTCACCCTGTTCTAAAAGTACTTAGGAAAAATGACAGAATTCAACTGTTATTATTCCAGAAAGATATGTTTGTTGGGCATTTCAATGGCTAAAGGCTAGTTGTTTCTAGGAAGATATAAAAATAGTTCTAAAAATAAGTACCCATCACTAAGTTGTGTCATGTTTTACAAACCCTAATATAATTTATTCTCTCACTATCATATCTTGATGGGGAGTGATGGGACCTTGTTTTATAGATTAAACAATCACCACTGAAACAATAAATATTTGTGTGTCTTTAGATTTCATTAAAGATAGAATGAGGAAAAAACGGATTAAGAAAATTGTGAAATAAACACAACCTTCATAGAAAGACAACCTTTCAGACACACATAAGGACTGAACATGTGGCTTGTTTTAGTCAATGAAATGAGAAAATAGAAGTTTGATTATCCTTCTGGAAAGTGTTACAAGTCATTGTGCAATGTGTTAAATTATTTGTGCCTGGGATTGCTGGTCATTGCACATATCTACACATCTGTTAAATAAAACAAAAAGCAAAAAACACCAGTCTTCCTAGGTCTTCCTGGATTCTAGCAATAGAGTATACCTGGCATTAAAAAAAAAAAAAACCACTACACATAATTCATGAATTTTGATACAATGTCACAAGAAGAAATAGAACCACTTGCATAAAGAAATATATACAAGAGTGTTCACAGCAGCATCGTTGAATATGCATTGAATTTGAATTAGGTGATTATACATTTTGTGCTTCAATATCTATGGCTTAGCATTGGATGCATGAAGATATTTTGGATGAGGTTAACAAGAATAAGCCCAAATTTCCATGAATAAGAGAATGGGTATTTAGTATGTGGTAATGATCATATTATAGAATCATACACAACACTACAAATCAATAAAATTGTGCTGCATATATTTGAATGAATGAATTATACAAATAAAATACTGAAGTTAAGTCAACGAACAAGTTTCAAAATAATACATATAAAGTAAAACATTAAAAACATGCAAAATTATATGCACAATTCTGTATGTACAAGTGTATATGTTTGTGTGAGCATCATATATACACATATGTATATGTCTATTTGGGGAAAAGTGTGTATGTATGTATGATAGAAAGAAAAGTCAATAAATATTGGAAAAAATAAATACCAAATTCAGGTTAGCTCAATTTTTAAACCTGTGAAATTGGTTATTACATTCAAGGGGAGTGAAGAAATTGCTTCCAATGATAAATGCAGGAGTTTAAATTATATTTATAAAATATTTATTTATTTTTATTGGTTATTTGTATTTTTGAAAATGTCTCAAATATTTTGTAATCTGCTTTTTTTTGGTTTTTTGGGGTTTTTTTTTGAGACAGACTCTCAGTCTGTTGTCCAGGCTCCAGGGTAATGGCTTCTATCATAGCTCACTACAACCTACAGCACTCAAGTGATCTTTCTGCCTCAGCCTCCTGAAGCTAGGATCACAGATGCCTAACACCACACCTGGATGATATTCTTATTTGTGTGTGTGTGTGTGTGGAGATGGGGATCTCACTATGTCTCTCAGGCTGGTCTCAAACTCCTGATTTCAAGTGATCCTCCCACCACTGCCTCCCAGAGTGCTAGGATTGTGGAAGTGAGCACCAGCCATGATAATTTAAAAAACAGCGAATCCTACAACTCAAATGTAGTCTTTCTCTCTTATCTGTGGCCACAAAAAGAAAAAAATAAATTTCATGGTACAATTTTTACCAAGTACACTTGATTTCAATGGGGGAAGAAAAAGAAGTGTGTAATATTCTTCCCATTAGCTATAGTTGAGAATCCAAACTTCTAAGTGTAACTTAGAGGAGCTATCATTTTTTGGCCCCTAACTGACTCTGAAATCTACCTTCCCACCATTTTCTCCACATATTCAATGTTACATCAAATTAACATTGGCTTCACAAGTTATAAAATATACTTTGTGCTTCTAAACAAGATGTTCCCTTGGCTTGAGATGACTTGTTCTCTTTGTCTAAAATAATCCCACCATCTTCAAAAGGCATCATATTTAAATTTTGTTCCTGAGACTCCCAAGAATGTTTAGTGTTTTTCTGGTGCATCAACTGCTCTTAGTTTGAATGTCTGTCCCAGAGTTCACAGCTGCCCTGCCTTCACCTGTGTCTATGTCTGATTCTTTGAAATGTGAACACTGAAGGAACCATCGGGGCTGCCTGTCATACTAGGAATTTAAATACCCAATGACCTCAACAGTATGTCAACACAATTTTTTATAGCTATAATTTCTTGAGACTGGACCTTTTATGTTTTAAAACATTTGATGGCTAACGGAGTGCTTACTCTGAAAACACAAAAAATCTTCACTTTTATCTTAGGCCAAAATACATACTTCCATTGAACAATTTCACTGTTCCACAAAATACTGAAAATTTCTTCTAGGTACCTAAAAAAAGTATTCCCTTCTGTACTGAAAAGTAGCATACTTGTATCATAGTAGTTGCTTAGGCGCTAAAATGGAGGGTGAACTCAACTTTAATCATAGTCATGCCTGAGAAGAAATTTAAGATTGCTTTCCTGGGCTGTAATATTTTACCTACAGTCAATCAGTAAGATTAAAAAACAATACAGCCTGGTCTTACTTGCACTTGGGATGATAAGTGTGATTACACTTGAAAATATAAGTAATCAAAAATAGACCCTGCAGAGCTTGTTATGAAGCTAAAGGTAACTTTTATGTTTCTAGAATGCTTGATGACATGTCTCACAAAATTGAAAAAATGTAGATTTATTAGAAAAATGTAAGAGCTTCTTTGAGATTCCTAAAAATTGCCTGGGGAAGGGAAACTTGGAGAAGGAGCTTTCCATAGAGCAGGATATGGTACAGATAGTGGCAAAGATCACCCTTATTTTTCTGCACAGCTCATGAGATTTAAGAACATGAGCTTGTAAGTGAATGAATAAAATAATTAAAGACTTTTTTTAATGCTATCTGGGAATCTTTGGAATAGAACTTGGAAAGATCCTTGTGAGAGTAACATTAACTCAGCTGACTCTCCACTGTCTCCATCCCAGGACACATCATCCCTGCTAGTGGTCACAGCTCTAGGACAATGCTACTGGCTTGCTAATCTCTTTTTGCTCTCAATAAGTCCCTATACCAATCATCTTTAGTTTAAGACATAAAGTAAACAAACATCAGAATTTAGGAAGAAGACTACAGTTTCCATTCTAGTAATTATACTCTGTTTCTTTCATGAGCTTATAAAATAAGTATTTCTATTATTTCTATCATTACTTCTGAGATAAAATGAAAGATTGAATTACATGCCCCAGAGCATCATGCCTCTTTAAAAGGAAGCCAGGGGTGATCTCAGGTCCTCTAGTTGAGGTCTCATCCTCTTTCTCTTGCACCACACTGTGTCTGCTTTCTGGATGCAAAGAGGAAAATGTTATGAGACAAATATTTTCTTCCAGCCGTCTAATGGATGCTTTTTTTTTTGCCCTGACTCTTCTTCTCCTCTTTCTCTGTGGTGTTTGTATGGTAATACCCATTGTGCCATGTCCACCTTGATTCAAACTGACATTTCTTAAAATTCTTTAGCCACTGAGGAAATAATAGCTTCCATGTTTTATGAGGGATTGCTTCCAACTCCAGGGCAGTTTGGCCGGTACCATCATCCAGCACTGATGACCGAACAGTGGATATTAGACTCCACAGAATTCCCACACCCATGAATATCCCTCTCTCACTGATTTCTGCTTCCTAACTGACCCCTGACCCTGCTTTGATTTATTTTTTTTGAACATTATCTGTTCATATTAGCTCTTATGTCTTTGAAATGGAATGATATATAAGAATTTACTTGTAGCAATGGCTTGGAATTTCAAACTAAGAATTCTGTTATCTTTTCCTTGTAGCACATATCCTATCCTGAATTGTGATTTACACTAAAATAAACTCTATTAAGTTAATCTGATGAGATATCATCAATTGGGTAAAGGATTCAGGTTAATGGCTTTGTGACTTAGATATGTAAGAGTTACATAATGACTCTATGAAAGACAGAAGCCTTCTAACAATGAAGACTTTTTCAAGATTAAATATAGAGACATTTCATGGAGAAGCATGAATCCTATGTATTCAATTTTGATATGAGGACAATTAATGACATGTGGGGAGTGGGGAAAAGGGAGAACAGAGAGAAAGAGAAGGAGGGAGGAAGTGGGCTCTCAGTGTGCGACAAATCTTGTATCCTCAATAAATCCCCAACAATAAAAAAATCAAGAAATATAGAGACATTTCCCTCCTCCTTATCAACAACTTGAGAAGATGTTTGATAAATATTTTTCCCAATAAACATGAAAGTCATAAAGAATGGTCTTTAAAGTTTAGGACTTTTTCTAGAGTGTGGAAACACTTCTTGCATAGAATTCCTAAGCATCTGGAGTACAAAAATGTTTCTCACACTGTGTGAAGTGCTCAGGTGTGGCAAAGCAATGATAGGTTACAACCCACCCCAGTATCTTAGGACTTAAGGCAGGGAACAAAAATAAGTTCTGAAAGTTTACATTATGTAATGAAGAAGACACAGTGTTTATTAGAAAATGAAAGAGGGATGCAGTAGATAAACTACAAGATAGGAAATTTACCATGAAAAAGGCTTTCAAAAGATACAGCAGAGTGACATGCCAGAGGAGCCAAAGCTAGGGAAAGCTGAAGCCACGTAACATGAAAATAGAGACACACGTGGCTAGACACTTTCTGGACAGCCCTCACATGACAGAATTTCCTTGGAAATGGAGGAGAGGGGAAGACATATAGAGAGTAAGTTGCTTCCATTAAGAAAACCACGGTATGAAATCACAACAGACCCCTCAGAAATTCAAGAAACTCTCCATGAATACTGCAAGAAACTTTATTCTCAGAAATATGAAAACCTGAAGGAAACTGACCAATACTTGGAAGGACGCCACCTTCCAAGACTTAATCAAAACCCAGTGGAAATGTTGAACAGGCCCATATCAAGCTCTGAAATAGCAGCAACTATACAAAATCTCCCTAAAAAGAAAAGCCTGGGACCAGATGGTTTCATGGCAGAATTCTACCAAACTAAAAGAAGAGCTAATACCTATATTATTTACCCTTTTCCAAAATATAGAAAAAGACGGAATATTACCCAACACATTCTATGAAGCAAACATCACCTTGATCCCCAAACCAGGTAAAGATCCAACAAGAAAAGAAAATTATAGACCAATATCTCTAATGAATATTGATGCAAAAATAT
>CAUYQV010145601.1:0-25027 GCA_963574575.1 Galagoides demidoff | reverse complement strand
GCCTCAAGCTATCCCCCTGGGTAGAGTGCTATGGCATCACAGCTCATAGCAACCTCCAACTCCTGGGCTCAAGTGAGTCTCCTGCCTCAGCCTCCCAAGTAGCTGGGACCACAGGCGCCCGCCACAACACCCGGCCATTTTCTGGTTGCAGCCATCATTGTTGTTTGGCGAGCCCAGGCTGGGGATTCGAACCCGCCACCTTAGGTGTACGTGGCTGGCGCCTTAGCCGATTGAGCCACAGGTGCAGAGCCAAACTAGTCTTTTTAATGAATAATTCTACAGTACATATGCACATATATGGGGGGAACCCCCCCATCTAAGTCTCACAACTTATGAAAATATTAAAATGAATCACAGATTTAAATGTGACATATAAAGCTAAAAAAAAAAAAACTTTTAGAATAAACGTTGGAGGAAATTGCTAGTACATGGGGCTAGGAAACTTTTTATAAGTCACGTAATCCATAAAGGAAAATTTGATAGTTTTTATTTTCTCTGTGCAAGACCTTATTTAAAGGTAAAAATGCAAGCTATAGGCTAAGAGAAGTATTTCAACAACACATATATGAGATGTCCCCAAAGTTGACATACATTGGAAAAGTGGGAATTTGTAACTAAATGTAGATTTATTTACAAAAGATTTGTTAAAAGAACTTTATAAAATACCCTCTACATGTTGGCCACCTGTTTGTAAAATTTTGTAGTGGATACTTTGTAAATAAAGCTACATGTAATAACAATTTCCCATTTACCCCTGTGTGTGGTGGCCATGGGACAACCTGTGTAAGAAAGGGTCACTATCTAGAACATGTCAAGAGCTTTTAGAGCAAAACCAGTAAAATAATAACCAAACCATTTAGGAAATAGTAAAACCATGAGGAGACTTTTCACCAAAGGATACATACACAGAGATGGCAAATAAGCTTACTAAAAATATGTACACTATCATGAGCCATTAGAAAATGAAAATTAAAACCAATGGTATCTCCCTACTAACCAGTCAGAATGATAAGAAAGTACTGGCAAAAATATAAATATGTGTGTATACATGTATGTTTTCTTTTATGTTGTTTGGGATGCATTGAGGGTGCAAAGAATGATGGTACAGTGATTGCATTTGTTAGACACATCTTACAATGGTGTCCCTCCCACAAGAGGGAGACCATGCACCACAACCCCCAATCCCCATGTCTCCTCCCCTCTCCCAGAGCCCTCATTCACCTACCCCCACCTTGTATTAGATCATCTACTGCCTTCATATTGGAATTGAGTACATTGGATTCTTGCTTCTCCATTCTTGTGATGCTTTACTAAGAATGTGTTCCGCCTCCCTCCAGGTTAATACAAAAGATGTAGTCTCCATCTTTTTAAATGGATGCATAATATTCCATGGTGTATATATTCTACAGCTTGTTAATCTATGTTGGTGGGCATTTAGGTAGTTTGCACATTTTGGCAATAAATTGAGCTGTGATAAACAGTCTAGTGCAAATGTCCTTATGATGAAATGATTTTTTTTTTTCTTCTCGGTAGATGCCTGATACTGTAATGGGATTGCAGTATCAAGTGGGAGGTCTAATTTGAGTTCTTTGATGATTCTCTGTACTTACTTCCAAAAAAGGTTGCATTACTTTGCAGTCCCGCCAGTGTGAGAAGGGTTTCCCTTCTCTCCACATCCACTTTGAGACTTTGTGATGTGGGCCGTCCTCACTTCGTAAAGGTGATATCTAAAGGTGGTTTTGATTTGCGTTTCTCTGATGATCAGGGATGGTACATTCCAAATGTTTGTTAGTCATTCAGCTTTTTTTCATCAGAGAAAGTTCTGTTCATATCTCTTGCCCAGTAAAAGATAGGATTGTTTACTCCTTTTTGGAGATTAATTTGAGTTCTCTGTACATTCTAGTTATCAACCATTTTTCAGATTGACATCCTACAAATATCTTTTTGCTTTACTTGTGTCCTTAGCTGTGTGGAAGCTTTTAGGTTTAATTGAATCTCAGTTGTTAATTTTTGTCATTGTTACAATGACTGCTGAAAGATTGTCATAAAATCATCCTTCACACTTTCTTTCAAGATTTTTTATCATTGTTTGTCTTAGATTTAAGTCTTATCCATCTTGAGGCAATTTTTGTAAGGGGTGAAAGGTGTAGGTCAAGTTTCAGTCTTTTCCATGTGACTGTCCAGTTCTGCCAGGACCATTTGTTGAATGGGGGTTCTTTTCCCCACTGCATGCCTTTGTTTGGTTTATCACAGTTCAGATGGCAGATAGAAACTGCTTTCATCTCTTGGTTTTCTATCCTATTCTATACATCTATGTCTCTATTTTTATGCCAAAACCTGCTGTTTGATTATTGTGGACTTATAGCCAGAAGTCTGGTAGGGTGATGCCTCTGGCTTTGTTGCTTTTACAAATAATAGCCTTCACTACATGGGTTTTTTCCCTGGTTGCATACCAAATGAAGTATTCTTTCTTCTAGTTCTTCAAAATATGATGTTGGTACTTTAATGGGGATTGCATTGAATGTGTAGATTGTTGGGTCAAATAGGCATTTTAACAATGTTGATTTTTCCCAGCCAAGAGCATAGTATGTTCTCCCATTTGTTAGTGGTTCCTGAAAATTCTATTCTTAGGGTTTCATAATCCTTTTTGAAAAGATCTTTCATCTCTTTTTTTAGGTATATTCCTAAGTATTTCATTTTTTTTCAAGAAAATCTGTGGAGGGAATTGTGTCCTTGATTTGCTTCTCAATTGGGCTGTTATTGGCATATGCAAAGGCTATTGATTTGTGGACGTTGATTTTATACCCTGTACATTACTCTATTTCCTGATGACTTCCAATAGTTTTGTGGTTGAGTCTCTGGGGTCTTTTAAGTATAAGATCATGTCATCACCAAAGAGGGAGTGTTTGACCTTCTGTGCCCCCATCTGGATGCCCTTTATATCCTTCTCTTTCCTGATTGCATTGGCTACAACCTCCAGCACAATACTAAATAATAATGGTGATAGTGGACATCCTTGTCTGATTCCAGTTGTAAGTGGAAAAGCTTTGTTTTACTTCATTTGGTATGATATTGTCTGTGGGTTTGCCAAAGATGGCTTCAATCAGCTTAAGAGATGTGCCACCTATGCCTGTTTTCCTAGGTGTTCCTGATAGAAAAGGATGCTGGATTTTGTAAAATACTTTTGCTGCATCTATTAAGAGGATCATATGGTCTTTGTTTTTGCTGCTATTGTGATGAATTGCACTTATGGATTTGTGTATGTTATATCAGCCTTGCATCCCTGGATGAGCCTAGTTGATCATGACGTATTTTTTTTTTTTTTTTTTTATTGAGAAAGAGTCTCACCATATGGTCCTGGTAGAGTGCCATAGTGTCACAGCTCACAGCAACCTCAAACTCTTGGGCTCAAGCAATTCTCATGCCTCATCCTCCCAAGTAGCTGGGACTACAGGTGCCCACCACAACACCTGGCTATTTTTTTGTTGCAGTTGTCATTGTTGGTTAGCTGGACTGGGGCTGGGTTCAAACCTGCCAACTTTGGTGTATGTGGCTGGCACCGTAACCGCTGTGCTACAGGAGCCGAGCCCATGATGTCTAATTTTTTAGTGTGTAGCTGCAATGTGTTAGCTAAGATTTTCTTGAGTATTTTTACATCAATATTTATTAGTGAAATTGGTCTTTAGTTCTCCTTTTTGGTTGAATCCTTTCTTGGTTTTGGAATCAAGGTGATGTTTGCGTCACAGAATGTACTGGGGAAAATTCTTTCCTTCTCAATGTTTTGTAATGGTTTCTGTAAGCACATCCTTGAAGACTTGACAGAATTCTAATGTGAAGCCATCTGATCTGAGGCTTTTCTTTTGTTGGAAGCTTTTTTATTGTTTCTGTAATCTCGGTGCTTGATATTGGTCTGTTAAAGAGATCTATATCTTCCTTGTTAAATCTAGGAAGAAGGTGGGATTACAGGTATTGCCCTATTTCCTCCACACTGTCAAATTTCTGGGCATAGAATTTTTGTTAGTAGTCAGATATAATCTCTTGTATTTCTGTTGTATCAGTTGTTATTTCCCGAGGTTACTAAAGATTTTACTTTTTTATTTCTGGTTAGTCTGGCCAATGGTTTATTGATTATATCTATCTTTTCAAAGAACTATCTTTTTGATTCATTAGTTTTCCAAATGATTCTTTTATTTTAAATTTCATTTATTTCTGATTTGCTTTTGGTTATTTCTTTTCCTCTGCTAGGATTGTGCTTCCTTTTCCATTTCTTTCTGATGATTCATTAGGTTCTTTCTGGTTTTTGGATGTAGACATCCAATGCAACAAATTTCCCTCCTAGGACTACTCTTGCGGTGTCCCCCAGGATTTGGTAGCTTGGTCCTCATTCTTGTTGACCTCCAGGAGGTGAATCATTTCCTTTTTTATATCTTTCTTCACCCAACTGTCATCCAGCATGAAGTTGTTTCATTTCCATGCCTTTGTGGGAGGATGACAATTTTCGTTGGAGTTCCAACTTCATAGCCTTGTGGTCTGAGAAGATACAAGATATAATTTCAATTCTTTTTATTTTGTTGAGGTTTGGTTTGTGGCCCATAATTCTCTCAGTAGACATTCTGCTTTCTCTCTCTCTATTTTTTCCTGTCTCTTTAACTTCTTGTGTTAACTCAAGAGCTTTATCCTCTACCTCTGAGATTCTTTCTTCTGCAAGGTCTAATCTGTTATTGATACTTTCTACTGCAACTTTAAGTCCCTTAAGCTCTGCTATATCCTGTCTATATTCTTCATCTCTTATTTGATTCTGTTTTTGATTACTTTCTGTTTTCTCAGCAGTTTCCTTCATTGTTTTTACTGTCCATGTTTTAAATTCCTTTTCTGTCATTTCTAACCTTTCTTTATAGGTGGAATTCTCTGCATTAGCTACCTCATGATCCCTGAGGGGGTGCTCTGTTCTGGTTTTCCATGTTACCAGGATTTTTCTGCTGTTTCTTCCTCATGAGTGTTTTCTTTCTGTCTGTTTCCTTGCCCTAATTTTCCTTTCACTCCCTCCTGTTCTTTAAGTTACCATGCCTCTGACTTATGTCGTTAAAGTGTCCTTTTGTTAGAAGGACTAAAAGAAAGAGAAGAATAAAGGGCAATAAGGGATAAAAGATTTAAAAGAGAGAGAGAAAAAAGAGAAAGGGGGAGATAAAAGGGAAAATTGACAAAAAGAAGTGAGGACCATAAAGAGAGACAAGAGCAATAGGGGTGGACAGTAGGGTGTTTGACCCACACCCACAAATCCTAACCTCTGGGGGGCTGGATTGGGTAGGTCCCTTGAGGTCTGGAGCTCTTTGCCTGAGGAGACAGAAGACCCCACTTCCACCAAATAGAGAACAAAGACAAAAATACTGGAAATCAAATTAAAACAAACAAAAAACCTTGAAGGATAAACTTGGGGGTAAAAAAGAATAACTAACGTAGAAAAACTAACAAAACTGAAGCCTTTATTTTTATTATTATTATTTTTTCCTATAGAGACAGAGTCTCACTTTATCACCCTTGGTAGAGTGCCATGATGTCACACTGCTCACAACAACCTCTGAATCCTGGGCTAAGGTGATTCTCTTGCCTCAGCCTCCTGAGTAGCTGGGACTATAGGTGCTTGCCACAATGCCTGGCTATTTTTTTTGTTGCAGTTTGGCCAGAGCCAGGTTTGAACCCACTACCCTCGGTATATGGGATTGGCACCCTACCCACTGAACCACAGGCACCGCCCTGAAGCCTTTATTTTTAATGAAGGAAACAATGAGAGATTATAATTATAATAGAAAAAAAAGAAGTAAAAATATAGGAGAAAAAAATTCAGAAAGAAAAACTATATTTTTATAATATACATAACATAGCATACATAATATATATATCCATATATATATATATATATACACACACACATATTGCTGTATATTGCCTAGGCAACCACATATCAGGTTCACCACACTGATACAGCTGTATAAGATGGAGACTGGAAGCCTCTGCCTTTTTGAAGAAACAATGTCCCATCTTCCTGAACTCTTTGCCCTCAAACCCCACGGGGTTGGGAGCCTAAAGCTCTCCTCAGCCTGCTTAATAGACACACCTTGACCTTTTCCAAACTGGGTCCTTTGGCTACATAGTCGCTTTGCCCCAGAAAGCGTGGGTCACTCAGATCTTTGCAGGAGTGGCTGTCCTGCTTATTAGGTACAGCAGGACTGGCCTCACACTAGGGCCCTGAGGGACGAACCTGGACGGTGGCTTTCCCACAATGGCTGTCAGCCTGCAGCTGAACAAAGAGCACTCTGCTCTGTGAGAGCTCAAAATCACTCACTCTCTCACCCAAGATCTCCTAATGTAACTCAACCAAGTGCCCAAGTCCAAAACATCCCCACAGGACAGCCCTGCTCTGTCTGTAAACTATCCCGGCCGCAGCCACCGCTGCACCAGACGGCCTCTACTGGAATGCAAGTACTTGTCACCTCTTCTCTGCTTTCCTTCTTGTCTTGGGGTCCTGACGTGTTCTGCTGCCTTCCTCTAAAGGCATGTTTCTGGGCACAGCCCCAAAGCCAGAGGTCCCTGGAGTCTTTTCTCCCCAATATCACCATGCTTGCCTGTGAAACAGCTGTCTCTAGTTCTCCATCTTGCTCCTTCCCTGTACATTTATATTTTGCAACTAGCATGAGCCTCTGGCACCCTGGATATAGAGACATCCCTGGATTGAGGATACAGAGGAACTGGATCATTCTTACACTGCAGTGAGAATGTAAATCATTACAGCCACTCTGGAAAAAGGTGGGAAGTTTCACATAAAACCAAGTACACCATTATTATAACTCAGTCATTTGTCTCCTAGGCACCTGTCCCAGAGAAATGAAAATTTATATTCACACACACAAGAATGTGGATGTGGATGGTTACTTTAGTCACCTTAGGCTTTTACAACATAAATGAATAAAAGTTGCCCTTCAATGGGTAAGTGGATAAACAAACTACATAGGATTTAACTATTGATACATATACAGAGTCAGACAATTACATTTGGGAGCACATCCTAGGAAAAGTGCTGTCTACCTCGTTGCTGAATGTCACTAAGGCCACCTCCAGGCACTTCCCCTGGGAAGCTGTACTCAGAAGCAGCTCCCAGTCTACCATTCAGGGTGCTGTTTCTAGGATGAGTTCCCAGACTTAACTGTCTGACACTGCATGACAACTGCTCTGATAGCGATTCCAGGAAAATAATTCTACGACTGCTTTGAGGGTGAACTAGGCACAGGCAGTAATGCCCGTCTTCCTCTGCTTCCCATTGAAGATGGTCGTGGTGATCTTCAGTGATGAAGTAAATAGCATTTTTTCTTATAAGATAAGCTAGTGAATTTAATAATATAGATTAATCTCAAGAAAACTATGCAGAGTTAAATAAAAAGCCACTCCCCAAAGGTTGTAAGCTATATCATTCTATTAATGTAATCTTCTTGAAATGACATTATCACAGCAGAGAAGTTCCAAAAGATAAAGAAAGTACAGGTGATACAGGGTGGGTAGAGGCCCCGGTCGTGCTGCCGGAGCTGAGAGGAGGACCCACAGCACCTTCTGAGTCCCACCTCGGGGGTGGGGGGTAGTGCAGCAGGAGCAGAGGAGCCAGTGGGTTGGAGGGTGGGCGGAGGGGGCTGCAGGAGGCTCCAGTAGCCAGAAGTGCCAGACAGCTGCTGGGGAGACCCCTCCAGGTTGCCAGCTCAGGACATGTGGTCGTGCCTCCCTCTCCAGCCACTGTCTCCCTCCCCTTACACTGTTTATTTTTAGAAATAATTGTGTAGAAGTTAGCTAGCTCCACAGTTCACAAAGCTCCTTCTCCTTTCTGTCTCTCGTGTGGCACACCAACCCACAGGAGGTGACAGGGCAAGGATTGTACCATACTGATACAAGGTTCCCCCATTCAGGGCCAAACAGGTGAACCCCCTCATTTCCTAGGCCTCATCAATTTCATGTACGTTTCACAGGCCTGGGAAATTTCATGAAAGGAACACACTGACATTTTTCCCCAAAAGTGACTGTATCCATTAATTTGCCAGCACATTCATTAACGTTGCCCCCACTGGAAGGGACTATATCCCTTCATCTGTTAGGCTATATACATACCCCTAGACAAAGGACCTGGGCTGAGATTTTCCAACTTGGGTTTTCCCTTCTGCCTAAGCTCTGGAGCTTTTTCTGTATTCTGTCCTGTATAATAAATTCTGTCTTACCACTAATCTGTGGTCTGTGTGTTCATTCTTTGAATCCCTGAGACCGAGGACCTATTGAAGAAAGATATTCTGTCAAATAGGGGCGGAAAGCCAGTATAGGTAGCTATGAAGCAATGATGTCAGGAATTCTTGTGGTGACAGAAAGGTTCTATGAAAACAATAACACAATATGTATCAATATCAATATCCTATATTAATATCAATATCCTAGCAATGATATTGTAGAGTTTTACAAGATGATACCATTGGGGTAAATGAATTAAAGGGTACACTAGATATCTTTGTATTATTTCTTACAGCATCAGGCCTACCTTCAATTATCACAAAATTAAAAGTTTAATTCAAAAAAAAATAGAAATATTTTAAAAGCCATTAGAATATTAAATGTTAGGAAATATGCCTGAAACGGATATATATCATTAATCTTCATTGTTAAGTGGCTGAATTCTTTGAGATCTTTTTATTACAGGAAGCAAATATTAAGACTAGAATTAATTCAGAATTCACTTTGCCACACAAAGGATGTGCTGTTGAAGGTCTGTGTTCCATCACCTTTTGTAACTTCTATTCAAAAGTTCAAATTACATTATTATCAGAACAAAATAAAAGCTAACCAAACGTTAGCAAGGTGTTACCAATTATTTTTATGTTTCTGTACATCCAAGTGTGTTTGATAAATTTTACTAAAATTTGAGACCAAGGTAAAAGAAAAGCCTTAAATGCTAATTTATGACTGATAAGCCAGTGAGCACTCCAAAGAGATTTTTTATTCTATAGACAGATATTTATTTTTTCAAACCAATGTGAGATCCTAGGAATGCTAGATTGTAAAGCTAGACATTATATACTTATTTTTGCACAGTTTTTTAACTATAATACCAACTTGGTACGTTAGGGTAATATTGGTTTTCACTACATCACCTTAGAAGGAGCAGGAAATTGGCACCCTGAAATCGTGACACACGAAAACTGGTTCATTATCTGCTGTAAGTAAATAATAATCTGTTCTCTTTCAGAAATTTGTGGTCATGCTTCATATAATATTAACAAATAAAATTGTATAGAAATAATATTTTGAGACACAGTAGTTCCTTTGAATTAATGAAATTAGCTTTTTGCTTTAAAATTAAAGAAAGAACAGGTCAAGTGATATAATAATAATAATAGAATAGAAAAATCCTTCAAGTAGAGATTTAAATAAGGCAGAGTAGCAATAATGCATGGAACTTTAACTGTGTGGAAACATTTCAACAGAGTGCTAAAATAATATTTTACATATTTTAGGCTGATTTACAGACATATAGATAAAAAGATTCTTTGCTTGGCCAAAGTTTAGTCAGACTCATGATCCTTCTCCTAGGGTCATGTGTGAACTTGTACAATTCAGTTTTAGAGAGAACTCTGCTAAATCAGTGCAGAGAGAATGTCCTACCCTTGTATGTGATCATCTTCAGTATCTGTTCAGGTTTCTCATCCTCTGCTACCCCTCCAGTAATGTCGGATCACGCTGGCCTGTCTGCAGCAAGACTTCTGCTCAATTTCTTTAGCCAGATTTCCACTTAGTCTGGTGGTTCCTCCTAGTAATTTTCCATCCACTGATACCCACATGCTGTTTTGCTATAAATTATCACCTGTCCACACTGTATTTGGAGTTGAAACAGTGGTCCCTGTATCTATATAAGATATAGATCTATTTATATATAGATCCCTGTATCTATATAAGATATAGATCTATTTATATCCTATATAAATTTGCCTTCCCCTTCTTTAGCAAGTGCCAACAAATAATCTTTTAATCTAAATTAGAAAACCTCAGAAGAATGAATAACGAATTTTAGTATTAATTCATAAATAAATGCTGCTGTAAGATAATTATAATAGCTAAATTATCAGACATTCATGGTAGAATTCCTGATAGATATGTAGGATAAATATGTACTGTGTAGGATGTGAAAGGGAAGCATGTTCGCATGTTAGATGTGAGAAAGGCTGATCTATACATACATATAGATACATTTTATATATATATATGACTATGTATACATGTATGTATGAAGTTAGGGAACAGTCCACAAGGCCACTTTCACTTTTGGTGCCAAGTACAAATTTAGGAGGGGTTTTCAGAAGCACTCCAAGATTCGATAATTCACTGAAAAGAACTCACATAATGTAATACTCATGATTATGGTTTATGACAGTGAAAAGACACCAATTAATTTTAACAACCAGGAAAGCTCACCTTGGCGTGTTGTCCAGTCTTTATTGGGGCTCCATCACACAGACACGGTCGTATAGTCAACTACCTACATGATTGACCTCACTCTCCAGGCCCTCTACTAGTTCAGTGGCTACCAACAGATGCAAAATCCCTACTGTAAGTCAAATTGTTATACTAGCTGGCATATCTCATATCCACCAAGTAAACAATACAGCACTTTCTAAGGTACGGCCTTCCAAGGCATTAGTAATTCCTCCCAGGAGCTGGAAGGGAGAGCAAAGCCCATACTTCTTTTTATGCAACATTAAATCCTTTACTGTGGAGTATTTTGATAAATCACTCCTGGGTTTGAAGTCTAGAACAAAGAATACAGAGTCAGTCTCTGATTTTCAAATGAAGACCAGCAATACCAATAGCCTGCTTTAAAAATTGAAATGATGAGTAAGACCTTCCTATGGGAGTGAGACCATTCAGGTAATCCAATTATTGAGACTTAGATAATCTTCATCAACCTAAGGTTCAAGTACTTACTTCTGTAAATGCCTATTCAGAAAGGAGCTTATAAACCAATAAAAAAGGCCTTGCAAATTTCTCCAGCAAATTCTTGAGAAAAAAATTTATTCAAACAGAGATTTTGTTCTTCTGGGCAACATTCATCCTATTGTAGAGTAAGTCATACATTTAAGAAAACTATTTACTTATCAAAAATAGATTGTTCGCCAATACTTTTTTGTTACTGTGTTAACCAACCTTAAACCTCTAGAGAAATCACTAATTTGAAATACACCTTACAATAATAACAAGCAAAATCCCAAACATACATACATATGCATTTTGATTTAAATGTGAATACTTCCAAAGAGACTCAGATCACAAAATTATTTTTTCAAAAAAAGTCACCTAGGCAAATTTTTAAAAAGGTGAAATTCTTAAGTGGGTCTCTGTCTTAGATTCCCCAAACAATAAACCGAACATATGGCTTTCATCCCACCGTATCTCTTTCCTGTTCTATATACCACATCACTGTTTTCTTCCATTGAACAAATGCCTCTGACAACCCAGGAGTTTTCAGCATTCAGTTGCCTGTTCAAGTGAAGCCATAATTAGAAGACAGCATGCCCATGACAGCTTATTTTAAGCCATAGTCTTGGTGGGTGAGAGATGTTGTTAAAGATGTTCAGAAACCTAGAAAGATGGATGGAAGATTACATAAGAAATTAGAATACATACAGTTCTAGGAATGCAAATAAAATAGGGAAAATGCTGAATATTCCTCACTTTGCCTCAGGAACTTCTTCTTTGTGAAAAAGACTAGAGTTTAATAAAGTCCTACCAACAAAAAGCTAATTCCTTAGAAGACTCCAGGAACTGGTCCTTTTACACTTTTATGTAACCACCATGTGTAGATCCTGACACAGATGTGCCCAATCTCTCTCTTCATGGTTTGTGGCCAGCCTTACGCCAGAAATAGAGAATTTAAAATACAGCAAAATCTTGGATGGAAAGTATTTCTTCTGCCAGATCTCCTACTATTTTCTGCATATGTTGAAATCATCTTAGAATAAAAACAGAATAAGACCAGGAAGCATTGACGTTGATTAAGTTTACACACAAAACAGATGGCCTCTTCCATCCAGGCATCCTGTACAGGAAAGGGAGCCTCAGGCTCACACCAGCAGAACTCCAAGAAGAAGCCAAGTTTGGGTAAAACTGCTCTATGTTCACCCAGAACCTGAAGGAGAAATAATGTTAGTCAGCTAAGCAATGAGGTATTCTGGGTCAAAACAAAGTGCCCAGTTTCCTGCTTCACCCATAAATAATCACAACAAACAATATATCGAAATATGAAATAGAACTCTACAGGTGTTTCACAGATACAGGCATGGAATATCATCAGTAAACTTCTGACACGTGGGCAGCGCCTGTGGCTCAAAGGAGTAGGGAGCTGGCCCCATGTACTGGAGGTTGCAGGTTCAAACCCAGCCCTGCCCCCCCCAAAAGAAAAAACTGCAAAAAAAAAAAAAAAAAAACCTTCTGACACTCTTGCACCAACTCTCCTCAGGGTCTTGTTCTTAATATACCACAGATAAGACACTTTCTGTGCCTAGGTCTATAACCTCTATACTTGCTGTTATTTTACAGCAAAAGAGTAAATATCCAATTTTCTTTGTGTTTTGTACCAGAAGCATTAAGTCTCAGGGGTTTACTGAAGTACTCCCCCCCTCGCAGGCATTTGAGGTCCCTTGGATTTCCTTAGAATTCCATCCTTATCTAAACATGCAGATGACCTTTGCTATGTCTTTGATCTAAGATAATGACTTCTAAGACTAAATGCAGCTCTCAGCTATTTAAGCTCAGAAAGACTAGCAGACTTACAAATTCCTAATTTAATATTATAAAACATCCTCTACCATACGGCTTATATCCAGGAGGCAAATCCTTGTAACACTTTTTTCTCATCCAATTCTCCTTTTACTATCAAAAGAGAAAACTCCCCAGTGTTCTAGTATCTTTCTGACAACATTCCATATTCCAGGTACATTTATCAAAAATATGACCCCCAGCAAGTCTCAGTTCAGTCTTGTTTTGAGGTCCATACTTTATGACAGAAGCAGGTGCACATCTTAATGGACCCTACGTGTCCCCTCACAAGACGCACTTGCTGTTCAGATTGCAGAACTCACACCAATCACTGGAGCTGGCTGAATGTCTGAGAGAAGAGCGGTAATATAGTCACTGGCAGCAGCAAAGCATTGGGGGTTGCCCTTAATTTTGAATGTTATAGAAACTATGAAGTTTCTTGATTTCAGCAGAATCCTCCTTAAGAATAATTACAAGATTAAAAGTATTTGTAAATGCTCTATTTCCTGCAGAGTCATATATAAAGGAACAATAGAGAAGAGATGACTTTGCTTAGCCTTATACCAGATAAGAAGCATTCACAAAACTTCGCCTTGTAATGCTTCAAAGTGCTTTTTGGAGAGTTTCAAAAAGCCCTTCCTTGAATGTCAGCAATATTCTCCAGAATCTGAAAAGACATACACAGAAAAATAGAGTTGAATTTCTGATAACCCCGGGCACTTCTAAGGCAACATTTGATAACAGCAGATGGCATCAAGTGGAATCATGTAAAAAAAAAAAATTACATCAAATTATCCAACACAGACAAAATATGTTGCCAGTACACTCCGTCGACATCAGTGGACAACTTTTACTAACACTGTTGATATCTTTGGTGAGCATCTCATACACCACTAGCATAGTACTGGTAAAACTGTAGAAGTATTTCATAGAAAGATCCTTGGCTTTGAGATTCTTTTAAATGCCTCTAAGCAGATTTTATACAACTGGCGTGAATTTTGAATAAATCTTATCTTTTTTTATAGAAAAGATGAATTTAAACTTTACTTCCCTGGAAAGCTTATGGCCATGGAGGTAGCAAATATATGATTAGATTTTGAGAACTCAATCTCATCCTTTAATGACAAGGATGACAATGTTGTTGAGATACTGGTGGTTTTCTTTGGAAAGAGCTTTGCAAAGCCTTGCCATTGATAAAGATATTTTTATGATTTCCTCACCAAAATTTTCATAAAAAGCAGAGAAAAGCAATAGAATTTTGAAATTAATACTGTCAACCAATCTGACATAATTGGGCTTCTTTAGAAATCATGTTACCACTGACCCTCATGATCTATTATAATCATTGATCTTCACAATAAAATTTATCGTGGTCATGTTGTAACATTCAGCTTTTTCCCCTAGTTCAAGACAACAAGAAAAAATATCAAAGGGACTCATGAAATATATTCATCCTACTGTATCCAAGTTCACCTGGCCTTCTCTCAGGGCTCTTCCAAGCACAAAGCCTAGGGACTTCATCTTCCGGAAAAAAAGAAATATTTCATAGAATCACATTAGAAGATATTTACCATCTACTTTTAACACTGGCATAGCAGTTACTCACCATCAAGTAGGGCCCTGGGTTCATGACCTCAACCAAGAAGACACACAAGTTTATTCATCATCATCTGTATTTTCATCCAAGTGAGAGAAATAAAACCACAGATTCTCAAAAGTCCTCTGTAAACAAAAGATGTTGGAAGAAAGAGAACCCCAAGGTCACAGAGCCATGCTGATGGAAGCACGATTCACAGTTTCTACTTAAGGTACTGAATGAGAAATTGCCGTTTTTGTTGTTTCTTTCTCCATCAGGTTTGTTTTTGTTTGTGTCTGGGTTGGTTCTGGGCTGTTGGCTGTTTGGTGAAGTCATCCCACTACCCTTCTTCACTACCTACTTTCCCTCATTTAAATGGGAAACATCTTTTTCCCTCTTCCTATCAAAGCCATTGGTTATTTTATGATATGATCACAATAGTTGGTTAAGAACAGTCAATACTAAAGAAAGCAACTTCAACTTGGACTTCACCTTACAAAGACAAACAAAGTAACCTAACCCTACATATCCTTATATTAATCTGAAATTTATAAGAATCAAGAATAATTTTTAAAAGAATTGCATGGTATTAGATCATCTAATGCAAGGGGTGGGGTAGGGAAATGAGGGATTCGGGAGAGGGAGGAGGGGAGATGTGGGTCACGGTGTATGGCACCCGTCTTAGGGACAGGACATAATTACAAAAGGAACTTTACCTAACAACTGTAATCAGTGTAACCTAATTCTTTGTGCCCTCAATGAATCCCAAACAATAAAAAAAGAAGAATTATATGATAACTTTTAAAAAAGGGATAATCAGGAAAGTAATGGTTTTATGACTAGTTTTTGGATATGCTTTTAGTTTTCTTTGAAGATTTCTGTTAGTCTCTATATTGTTGTCAAGAAGAACAAAATATGCTGAGATAAAATGGAAAACTAATGTTAATGATTTTCACAAAGTCAATACCATTATAGATCTGAACAAGGCAGGCTGTATGTACTTGGTGGAGAGAAAATTTCTCCTCCACCTTCTTGTGGTCTCTGCCTGGGCCTAAGAAATAACTTGACAAAGGACATATCTTCAGGAGAAATGGACACACATTTTATTAAATTTTTCACATATACATGGGCCTTCATGACACAATGAGGACCTGAAGAAGTGATTGTAACAGAAAAAGAAATTATAAACTCGTGATAAACGACAAGTCAAAAGTGTTTGGGGTAAGGACAGTAAAGTGCAGAGAAGTGACTGTGTGACATGCAGAGTGGATGGAAATAGTTATCTCAGTGACACAGATCCATTTCTGTGTCAATTCCTTACTTCTAGTAATACGGGTAATCTTCTCCTGGAACAAGGAGGACACCTTTTTCATGGGAAATTTTATGGCTTCTTCTGATATAGGAAAGAGTTAGTTGGAAAGCTTCCCTTGCACCTGCTGTTCCTCAAGTGCCTTCAGCTCAAGACAACTAATGTACCAAAGTAGCACAATTGAAGCACCATGTCTTCAACCTGTTACGTTGTGACCATGCAGATGCAGATAAATATAGTAGACTGAGGCTATAATATTTGGAATGAGGTCTTTCGTAGCTGGCATTGGAGGTGGAGATTGGGTGTGCAGGTGGAAACTACCTCCTTTTCAGAACGCAACAAGGAAACAAAATACAAGTTGCTAAACAATCCCACTGCAATATTTTGGAAAGAAAATCATTCAAGTGTCGCTTCTAATTTGTAATATTGCATTTGCGGAACTAAGCTAATTTCGGTTTCCTAGCAAAATGTTTGAGAAGATATTGCCTTAACTCCTGACCCAGGCCCAAGGCACACATGTTACCTTGGAGCGACGACTTAGGTTTCCCATATGGGCCTCTCTTGGGATGCTCATGGATCTTTACCACCAAGGCACGTAAATGGAACATGGAAAAGTTTATTTCAGAAAAATCATAATTAATCTAGATCCAGAAGGAGCTAACAAGTTCTCAGTTGTTTCAACCTCTTGATAAAAGAATTTTTAAGGGCCATTTTCAGCTTTAATGCCACCTCAAGTCAAGCTATGAAAACAGTTCAGAAGTTAGGAGGATTATCCCTCCACACCATAACACAAGGAATTCCCAGGCACAAACAATTCCACCAAGACTATTCTTGACTTAATGCATAGGACAGAAGCCAAAATAGACAAGTAGCTTAATATAATAAAGCCATCCCCAATCTTTGTTTTGTCTTAAGGAAAATCATGGTACTGACCCTGGTTAAGGATGTTGCACATACGTGTATTCCTACAGAGCTTTCTAAAAACTACAATTGCCAAATAGATCTTAGATGGAAATATGGAAATTAGAAAAAGAAATGACTTCTCAAAAAGAATAGTGCTAAGCAGGAAGTTTCTTCTATTTGCCTCGGATCTGGCTTCACTGATGAGGTTTATGAAATGAGGTGACCTGCTCGGGTGGATACTGCAATTCCTAATAATTATACATTTTTAATTCGTGTGCTCATTGTCAGGTGCAAGAGTATGATCTTCAGAATCTTACATTTCGTGATACAGCTATTGCTTTGCCATATGCTGTCCCCATAAATATCCAGGCAGCAGTGACAATGAGAAAACTTGATGCTCATACAGGTGAAAGTGGCTCCCAGTCACAGCTGAGTAAGACATTACAACATCTGAAACCACAGGGCATGCCTGGATGATCACGTCTCTGGACAGTAATGGCCTATGGTCCAGATCTAAGTGTGTCTTGGTCATGGTAAATAACGGTATAGGTCTGGACTGTCTATGAAATTTCATTTTTTAATTGACATCTGTTCATACTAATATCATACTAAGAAATTGCTGTGGAGTCACAGTATGGCTTATTACATGCTTTTTTCCTTGGTCAGTCATTTGAGATATTCATCCTTTTAGTAATGTTTTCAAACTATATTTGGTTTTCTTAAATTCTTTGAGGTTTTCTACTTTTTCTTTGTGGTGTTGCTGTGATTATCTTTATTTTTATCTTTTCTATCTACTTTTCTTTGGTTTTATGTTTTCTGTATTTTCTAAGCCTCCTAAAATTAGAATTTTTGTTTTCACGTCTAGTCCGGTGGCTCACACCTGTCATCCCAACACTCTGGGAGGCCAAGACAAGGGGATGGCTTAAGCTCAGGAGTTCTACACCACCTTGAGCAAGAGAAAGACCTCATCTCTACTAAAAGTAGAAAAATTAGTGGGGCATTGTGGGAGGTGCTATACTCCCAGCTATTCAGGAAGCTGGGACAGGGGGAATCCCTTGAACCCAGGAGTTGGAGGTTACTGTGAGCTAGAATGATGCTATGGCACTCAAAATAGTCAGACACCAGCTCAAAAAAAAAAAAAAAAAGTAGGCTAGATAGTAGACTACTATGCCTATAATACCAGCACTCTGAGAAGGCAAGGCAGGTAGATTGCTTATACTTAGGAGTTTAAGACCAACCTGAGCAACAGAGAGACTTGGCTTGGCTCTACCAAAATAGAAAAACCTAGCTGGGTGTTGTGGCTGGTGCCTGGAGTCCCGGTGACTTGGGAGGCTGAGGCAAGAGGATTGCATGGGTCCAAGAGTTTGAGGTTGCTGTGAACCATGACATCATAGCATTCTACCAATAAAGTGTGACTCTGTCTCAAAAAAAAAGAAAAAGGAATTTAACTTCCAATCTTTTGTATTTCAACATAGTTTACAGAAAAGTGTATAATTCACCTTCATCTTTTAAGAACATTTAATTCTGATATTATTTCTATATATTTTTTTCTTTCATTGTTCAAAATATCTTTTCTTCATTTAGTGGCAGCCATAGTTTCTGTTTAAAAGAACCATCCTAACACTGTTTCCTGGAAGTGCCCCGTCTTTCTCTTCTCTCCTTACTCTAAGAACTGCCTTTGCTTTGGGTCTTAGAAAGTTTGGCCACGAGTGACTTTCCTTTCATGGAGACTCCCCTGCTGGACTCTGTGGGATGAAATCTTTCTTCAGCTCTGAAAAATCATTTTGCCACCACTTTTTTGAATATTGTTTTTACTCTCAATCTCACTCTCATTCTGGTACTCTATTTAGACCAGGGGTGTCCGACCTGTGACCCCCTGGCTGCTTACTGATTTTGTGAGGACTTTTTTTTACTTATCTGTGGTGTTTCTATTACTCATAGAGAGGGAAAAAAGTGATCTAAACACCACAGGTAAGTAGAAAACCCAGAACTTCGGCCTGAATTCCACAGCTCCTTTAAACTTACTTTTTCATTTTCTTTTTTTCATTCATTTTTGAAGTTCCTCTCTTTCATTTTTTTTCTATTCATCTCCTTGTTTTCACCATAATTTTCCTCACAATTTTCTATTCGTAGTTCTTCAGATTAACAATCCTGTATTCTGCCATTAAACACATGCAATAATTTCTTAATTAAAGATATTTTTCAAATTCTAGAACAGATTCTAATTTTTCATTCAAATTACTTAACTCTTCCTATATTCAATGCATATTTTCTCAAATAAAATAATTATAATTGTTTTAAAGTACACAACAAATATATGTAGTAAATATATTGGAATCACTTGGAGATCTATTTTTATTTGTTTCTTTTTCCTGGTTTTTGGACATTTCTTCTCTATGTTAGTAAGCTCCATTTTTTTTTTACTTTAGCTTTAAAAAATATCTATGATAACCTTACAGATATATGAAAGATTTAATGCATAAACTTCTTGAATAAGATAGGTTATGCCTAAATCTCATGAAATAAATTTGTCATATCTGTCTTTAAAAATTCATAAAATGCACAAACGTATAAAAAAGAAAATAAATAATCCAAAATGTCATGCCTCTACCTCAATGGCTAAGAATTTTTAAATTCTCAGAAGGTGCATTTTATTTTATTTGTATGTTTATTTATATATTTGTAATATTCAACAAAGTTGAAAAAGCACATAAGGTAATCCCACATGCTCTTTGCTAAGTTTCAACAACTTAGAGCCAGCCTCTTACCCCTTAGTAATTTAGAGGTATCTTATAAAAACAAAGTATTTTATTTAAATAACAATGCTATAGGTGTCACATTTATGAAATGTAAACTTGTCACAACATTTCAACCAGCGGTAAGTATTGAAATTTAGCAGATTTCACAATGTCGTACAATTTTGTTTGCTTTACCTAAAAGGATCCCATCAGGACAGGTTTACGACTGTTTGGCATATTCCTTTCATCATTGTCTTTAATCTGGAAGCTTTCCTCAGTCTTGAGCTGTCTTTCTGAGCATCGAGGGTGCCAATTATTTCCCTTTGGAGTATTTCAAATTGTTTTCCACATTTCTTCCTCATTTAGTTTGGGATGTGCATTTTTGACGACAATAATTTGCAGGTGATTACTCCATCACAGAGTATCACATTTTCAGGCACAGGCACAGGCTACCTGCTCATCCATTGCCAATTATGTTAACTTTGATCATGAGGATGGAGTGCTGTCTGCTTTCTCTATTTCCTTTTCAAGTTATTAAATAATTAATGTAGAAACATTTAAGACCATGGTAGTTCTGATACTAATACATTAAGAAACATGGTAGTTCTAATACTCTACAGCATAATAAAACACCATAAAAATGTGTTTGGGAATTCAAGGTAATTTCAGAGATTTGTATCAGGCTTTTTAATTTGTCACATGTTTCATTTCTCTTTTAGAAACAGTAAAATCACTACACATGCTTTGTAGAAACAGCAACAAGAACAACAAAAACCCCCTTAGTACCTCGTTATCTGTGGAGCAATTTGTTTCCTGAGTCACTTCCCTTGAGCTCTGCTGGATGACAAGCAGCAGGATGACTTCTTGTTCACGGCATTTTTGTATTTTATGTATGAACAAAATTAAAATGCCATAGATGGAAGACCAGTGTTTCCTTTTGTTTATACATATGTGTGTGTACATACGTGTGTGTTTATATACACACATATATATTGAAAACGTATGTTCAATTTTTAAAAGTTTGAGTCAAATACAAAATTTAAATATGTTGAAAAAAATAAATATATGCCTCTTTGTAAAACTCCATGTTAGAATTTAGTAGTATTTCCCAAATGAAAAGTAATTAGAAGTGTATTCGGACATGATCAAAGTAGAAACAATATGAAAATTGGCTTTGATAATAGAGAACGATAAGTTCTTGATAAGTCTGCAGTCAGTATCAACATCAATCATATTAAAGATACATCAGAAAATCATAACATAATATAAACCATTATCACTGAATTTTAATAATAATATTCACGTATACAGAAGGGTACTCTGAAATAATTCAGTTGCACCTCTTTAAGTAAATAGCAATTTTACTTATGTCTTCTCTCTAGAATGATTAAAACTGAGAAACTCAGTATATAAATATGGAAACACTAAACCGTAAAACTTTGAGGTGAAATAATAATATTTAAATAATAAAGAAAATATTTTCAAAGCTTTGCTCCAGAAAATGAGCTTTCTCTTTTTACATTCTATGTGATTTTCTCAAGCGTGACTTCTACATTACTAACTTGGTTTTCTATAATTATCTTTTGTGGATTGTCAGGCCATCGTATACGTGAAAGAATAATTAGTATGCTTAAATTTAATTTCTTATTACTGCCGGCTTCATTTTCCCTTTCTTTTATTCAACTAAAACTTACAGAATCAGAGAGCACATGTATAAAAATAAGGTAGGAATATTTTCTTGGAGAAAGTAAATTGTGCAAAATATACTAGAGAGCCCTTTATGTTTGGAAGAGGAAGGTAGACTCAAGAATACCTGGATTTCAAACAATGCATGATCAACATGCAGTAGACGTCTTAGACTAGTCTCCACAAGTATCTGAGACAAAGCCTAAAGGCTGCATCAGCCAGGTGGCTGATGAGTGGAGCTGAAGAGGGGGGAGAGTCTGCTCAGGGCACTGTTATTTATTCCCTACCACTCCACTGACAGCAACTGTGCGTTTCACTTAGTGGGGCCATCTTTGGACAAACTAGACTGCTTTCCACTCAGCCCTTCTAGATGAGAGGAGAATTTATACACTGGCTGAAGTTCTCCTATTTATTCAAGATTTGCCCCCAAATTTATTACTTCTGCTATATTCCTGGGAGGCCTTATATTTTGAGTCCTCTTCAAGTGAGCCATCTTGCTGATTTATTATTGCAGTAGTGGGTGAAAAAAGAAAAGAAAATTGGTACAAAGTGATCTAGAATAGTTCATAAGAAATTTTTGATATAATAGAAAAATTTAATGATAAGAAAAAAATCATCAAAAGCATCTTTTGCATTTTAGAGGAAAGAAAATGCATTTTATATAAACCGTGGAAGAAACAATTCATCCACAGAATGAACAAAATGGATCAAGCTGAATTACATCTTACAGATTGCTAAGAGTAAGAGCAACATGAATATTTCAGACTTTGGGATAAGAATACAAAAGTACTGAAAATAAAAAAAGAAGATAAATCTATTTCCATTAATCTTACAGGCATCTTGTTTTAGGATGCACTGTTCGTGGTTGTCGGGTAAAGTCCAAGGTGCAGCTGAGCCCTTCACCACAGAGCTGTGCTGTATATGTCTACATTGCACCTGATCAGTGAGCTCTTACCACACCCTTCTCCCCCCTCTACAACTTAAATGTGTTTTCTTCCCATGTGGGAGTGTAGTTCACCTTCTAGTTTCACATTATTACTGAGTACATTGAATGCTTGCATTTCCATTATTTTGATACTTTATTTAGGAGGATGGTCTCCAAATCCTTCTAGGTAAATACAACAAGATGTGAAGTCTCCATCTTTCTTTATGGTTGAATAGTGTTCCATGGCATCCATATACCACCATTTATTAATTCATTCGTGGCTTGATGGGCACTTGAGTGTTTCCACATCTGGGCTATTGTGACTTGAGCTGCGATAAACATTTGAATTCAAATGTCCTTATGTTTAAGTATTTCTTTTTCATCTTGGTAGATACCTAGTAATGGGATTGCAGGATCAAATGGAAAGTCTATTCTTAGGTCTTTGAGGGTTCTCCATACTTGTCTCTAAAAGGTCTGTAATAATTTACAATCCCACCAACAGTGTATAAGTATTCCCCTTTCCCCATACCCACACAGCATCTGCAACTTGGCGCTTTATAATACGGACTGCTCTCACTAGGGTTATGCAATGTCTCAAAGTGGTTTTGATTTATGTTTCTCTGGTGAGTAGGAACTATGAGCATTTTTTCATGTATTTGTTAGCCACGTGTCTAACTTCTTGGGAGAGGGTGCTGTCCATGTCTCTTGCCCAATGATAAATGGGGTTGTTTGCTTTGTATTTGCTAGTGTCAGTGAATATGGCAGCCCATGCTGATTAGTTTGAGCTCTCTGTAGATTCAGTTATTAGAACTTATGTTGAATTTGCTACATGATGGGAGGCTGAGGCGGATGAATTGCCTCAGTTCATGAGTTCCAGAACAGCCTCAATTCTAAATATATATATATATATATCTCCAGGTGTTGCATTGGGTACCTGTAGCCCCAGCTACTTGGGAGGCTGAGGCAAGAGAATCGCTTAAGTCCAAGAGTTTGAGGTTTCTGTGACCTGTGACTCCATGGCACTATACTAATGGCAGCAAAGTGAGAATTTGTCTCAGAAAACATTGTAACATGTAAATATCTTCTCTCATTCTTAAGATTGTCTATTTGCTTTAATCATTGTGTCCTTAGCTGTGCAGAAGCTTTATAGCTTGAGCATGTCACATTTATTTATTGTTGGTGTTGCTGCGATTACCAAGGGTGTCTTCATCATCAATTCTTTCCCAAGGTGGATACCATCAAGAGTTTCCTCCACACTTCCTTCTAGAATTTTTACCATTTTGTATCTTAGATTTAAAGGTTCTATCCACCTCAGTCACTTTTTTGTAAGTGTTAAGAGATCCCAGTTTTAGCCCTTTAAATATTGGGAACCAGTTCTCCCAGCACGATTTGTTAATTAGGAATTCTTTTCCCCAGTGTATGCTTTTGTTTGGTTTATCAAAGATTAGATGGCAATGTGGCTGGATTCATCTCTAGGTTCTCTATGCTGTTCCATAGATCATTGTCTCTATTTTTGTGCCTGTACCAGGCTGTTTTGATCACTATTGGCTTGTAGTATATCCTGAACTCCAGTAATGAGATGCCTTGAGATTTGTTCTTACAAAGTATCTTCTAATTGAAAAATTATTAAAAAGTGAAAAGGAAGCCCTAAACATAGAAAGGACACATGCAGCTTGTTTTATGAAGAAAGACTAATAAGTACTGCATGTTCTTTATTTTTCACAAACTTTCATTGAATTGTTACTGTTTGTTATTCTACTTTGTTCTTCTTAAATGGATATTACCTCTGTAATTATAATTTTGGAGATTTTGCAAGCCATTTTTTAAAATTCTTTTCATACTGCTCTATCAAATCATTTAGTTCAGAAAATTTACATTTTATTTAAACTTTTTTGGTCTGTTTCTTCCATATTCTATATACTACAGAGACACCCAAAACTTATGCACATGTATATATTTGGATGCCAGACTGGATCGTATCGATCACACTGTCTACATAACTGTGTAATTTTAAAATGCAATAAAGAAACAAAGGGAAGAATAGTGTATAAAGGACAAGTAAGCTAACTACAGGAAATTATATAGAAGCATAAAATTCAAGCATAATAGTTACATTATTCCAAACTATCATGCTCATAGCCACTCATCTTTTCTCTCTTATTTAGTAATAGATCTTTATATTTGCTTACATCCTTACAAAGCTATTTTCTATAAATAGCATCACTTCTTTTAGCTTGATTAGTCTGCTAATCAAATATTTTAACAATAAAATGAGACACATACATATGTAAGGATATAAATGACGATGATATATTAAATAGCTCTCCCAAAGTCATATCACTGCTAAAACCATGAACTGATGCCAGAGGCTAGATATACTCTTCCCTTTTAATTAAGACAGATTGAAGCAGAGGATTGAAGCTCCAACCCCCTGGGGAAAAATTTCAACTCATAATCATTTTATATTAGCTTATTTGCCAAGGCAATATCCCCTGTTTGACTAATATAGTCTGTTAGAAAGGTTGACCCTTCAGTCATAACAAATTAATTATTGAAAGTAACTTTTCTAACACTTGCTAGAATCTTACGCTAAGTAGCAAGGCCTACTTTTTAAATTTCTAGTTACTCTCTCCATTGCTTAGGATATAAAATTTATTTTATAGCATCAATGATTATGGCTTCCCATGCTATTATTATAATGTATAAAGTGCTCAGATAAAGACAGGAGAACGAAGAAGAGAGGAAACAATATATAATTCATATTTAATTTACTAAGAATAGTTTGAATTTAAGTGTTTCTTTACTTTTAAAATTCTATTTTTATTGGTAAAAACATTATAAGTGGTAAAAGTGCTATCTGATTCTGATAAGTGAAAAGTCAGTGACTCTACATCATGACAAAAGGAATGTTGACTTTCAAAGCTATGAGTTAATGTGTTCTGTTCCAAAATGGAAAATAGATGTGAAAAAACATGATGCAAGCGTGTGGTCGGTACTAACGATCGTAGGTCGCTGAGACCCAGATGAAGGATATTACACTCTTAGACATAATTAGA
>CAUYQV010145600.1:0-19246 GCA_963574575.1 Galagoides demidoff | reverse complement strand
AGACCTGAGATTTTTGTAATTAGTGGGATGTTGTGATCATTTCCATTCGTTAGAAATTTAACTGAAGAATAATGGTAGTTACTACGTGTCTTTTCTTTTTTAATACTCCTCATAAGCTTGTGACCAGCTGCGTGTTTACAGCATGTTGGGTCTTACTGAAACCCATCATGGCCATCATGTTCTGTCCCCTTCTTTACCTTTCTTCATAAATTTTATCTATAGTCAATTTTCCATTATTTGTGATAGCTACTGATGATAGGACAGATGTATTAGCTTGTATCACTATTCCTCCTCTTCATCTATTAGTCTGGATTATAGAAGGTGTTTTATTATTGAACTTTTAGACGGAAACATTGTCTTGGGTCCTGGCAGCAAGACAGGTAGATCTCCACCATTGTTACCCCCAAGACCATACAGAAGAGGGGGTGCATGCTCTATATGGACAATTAAAGGCAACCGTCAGAATAGACAAGAATGCTATGTATCCTAATTGTACTTTGTGCGGTAACATCTGGGTTTTGATCTAGAGCAGGGTTTACGGTGAGTATATGTTCTTACATTAGGAATGGTAAATAAAGTAGAAATCAGGAGGCATTCCTGGAATTTGGATTAATCAGGATTCAACATGGCATTTATCATCCAAGATGCAATTACTTTTGTCTCCACAATGGTCAAAAAAATTATGTGGCTGCTGAGAACTGAAACCAATATTTCTTATCCCTATGTGTATAATATACTGGTAATAGACATTCTTTTTTGTCCTTAATTTAAGCCTTATTGGTACTAGGTAAAAATAATATAGCTGTTTCTTTTGTTTAAATTTCAGAATATTAGGGGGTACACATGTTTTGTTTGCATATTTTGTTTTTGTACAGATTGAGTCCAAGTTACAAGTGTGTCCTTCACCCAGACAGTGAGCACTGGATGTGAATCTACCCAACCTCTCCTCTCCTGTTTCCCCAGCTTGGTCTTCATTGAGATTTACTACCACACCTGCACTTAATGTTGATTAATTCCAGTTTGGTATTGAGTACAAGTATTTCTTTCTTCATTCTTGTGATGTTTCACTTATAGGAACAATTTCCAGTTCCATCCAGGTTGTCACAAAAGATGCTAGATCAACTTTTTTTTTTTTTGTGACAGAGTCTCACTATGTCACCCTTGGTAGAGTGCTGTGACATTGCAGCTCAGCAATCTCAAACTCTCGGGCTCAAGCGATTCTCTTGCCTTAGTTTCCCAAGTAGCTGGGACTACAGGCACCTGCCACAATGCCCAGCTATTTTTTGGTTGCAGTTGTTTAGTTGGCCCAGGCCAGGTTTGAACCTGCCACGCTCAGTGTATGTGGCTGACACGGTAACCACTGTGCTATGGGCACCGAGCCTAGATCAACATTTTTTTTCATGGTTGAATAGTACTCAATAGTATGCATATGCTGCAGTTTATTAATCAATTCCTGTATTGATGGGCACTTAAGTTGTTTCCATGTCTTTGTGATGGTGAATTGTGCTGCTCTAAACATTTGAGTGTAGGTGTCCATTTTTAATAAAACGACCTTTTTTCCTTTGGGCATATACCCAGCAGTGGGATTTCTGGATCAAGTGGCAGGTCTACTTTAAATAATTTGAGGTATCTCCATACAATTTCCATAGTGGCGGTACTAGTGTGCAACTATCTCTCTCTGCATCCATGCCACCATTTATTGTTTTGAGACTTTGGAACAGACCAATGTCAAACTCAAAATTGAAGAAGCAATAAAAAATCTTTCCACTAAAAAAAGTCCTGGTCCAGACAGTTTTACACCTGAATTTTACCAAAGCTACAAAGAGGAACTTGTAACTATATTGCAGAAATTATTCCTTCACATTGAAGAGGGAGGAATCCTTCTCAACTGGTTCTATGAATCCAGTACCTTGATACCAAAGCCAAGAAAGGACACAATGAAAGAAGAAAACTACTGAGAAGTATCCCTCATGGATATAGATGCAAAAATTCTCAATAAAATTTTAGCAAACTGTATTTAGCATCACATTAAAAAAAAAGTACACCATGACCAAGTGGGCATAGCTGTTTTGGTCCATAGATTTTTCTGGTACTTTCAATGGGGAGAATTGACATTCAATACTATTCTGCTATAAACTAACTTTGATGTTTTACTGTGCAGAATATACAGCAGTTCCCTCCTGTCTGTGGTTTTGCTTTCCACAATTTAGTGTCCATGGCTTTTGTTACCCCCAGTCAACAGTGGTTCAAAAATGGATGAGATAAAATGTCTCGTGAGAGAGTTAGAGACCAGAATTTTATAATAATATATTGTTATAATTGTTCCATTATTAGTTATTGTTTTTAATTTCTCACTATGTCTGATTTAAAAATTAAACTTTATTTTAATATGCATGTGTATGTATATATAGGAAAAAACATAGTATATATAGGGTTTGTTGCTATCTGTGGCTTCATCCACGGGGGTCTTGGAATGTATCCCCATAGATAAGGGGGGACTGATGTAGTAGCAACATTGTTCCTAAGACATATTTGAACATTGATGAGATATGTTGTATGGATCAAGGCATAAATTAACCAAGTCATTTACTTTTTGCAGATAAAATTTTATCCCATTTATCCCATATTGTGGGGTAAGAGCTGTTGGCAGTTGTTGAATAAAGATTTCGAGTGATGGAGTAATGTTTTATGTATCTTCTAAAATGGATACTTCATCCCATGACCTGTGCTGAACCCTGCTATATTTCTGAAAATAAGCAGAAGAAATTGTCTTATGAAGGTTGCTCAACACTTCTTTATGGCTCACTGTTGCTCCCATGATAAGGCTCAGCTAATGTCTTCTAATGCCCTTTATGCTCTGACCTTGGTTTACCTCACTCCTCTTCATCCATGCACATCAGATCAATTCTGCAAACTCACTGGGCCCTTGACAGTCCTGAGCCATTGGACGTGATTTTCCCTCCGCTTCGATCAAGTTCTACACGTGTAATGAGTTAAATCCTACATTTCTTCATGTCTCGGTCCAGTTATTACTTCCTCTGGGAATTTTATTCTGAACTCTTATGATTGTACTAGGTGCCCTCTTGCATAATCTCACAGGGGTTCTGTGATTTTCTAACTATATACAGGGTGTCATAAAGTTCATGTTCAATTTAAAATACATGTATTTATTGCATCGTCTTATAATTAGAGCTTATGTGGTTATTTCTTGCCCAGACTCCCCACCCCAGATGGTAAGCTCCATGGAAGAAACACTGTGTATTCTTTTTTCTGTGTTCCTCAGCTCCATACTGCCTGCACTGTAGATGCTTCATAAACATTGCTGAGTAAATGAATTAACACTTGTTTTCAATGACCTCTTTCTTCTCTCTGAGAGTTTCTCTGCTGCATCGGTCTTGAGACATCTCCTTTTGGACACTATCTGACATCAAACTTTTTGCAGACTTATTGTATACATTGATTTTGCTTTAGTGAAGGTGTAATTTTTAAAAAAATTGATTTTGTGTACTTATAATCTAGTTGGTCACAGGACTTGAACTAGGAGCTAAAGAGTAAATTTTAAAGCTGAAAATGCTGAAGCAAAGTAGATTTTCTTGCCCTTGCAGCTTTCTGATTCCTGTGTTCAATGCTGGTTATATCACAACTCCTGACACTGCATTATCCATCCTGCTATCCCCAATGAGTGGCTTCTGAGGATTCTCTCAAGAGTTTCTACTGTGATTTTTGGATGATAACCACAGACACAAGTCTTTCCTAGTGTGTGAAGGATAATGTGAATGACAATTCTTTTTTGGTCATGTTAAATACACTGGTTAGAGTTACACAGTGCAATGAGTTTTACATCTTCCAACCAATGGACTCCTCTGGCTGTAATCACTGCATTCCTAGAAAGTGATCTCTTTCAGTGTTGACAACACCCCCGAGTTCCACACAAGGACACCAGTGGGAGGATGGAGTGGGAAGAGGAGTGCCCTTTACACAAAAATGTCCTTTGTCTGACATGGCTTAAGGCAGACCTGAAAGAATGTGATATCATCACAATGATCAGAGGCAAGAGGAGGCATCAGGTGGTGGAGGACATGGATACAGAGCTGCGGTGGTCTAAAGTCCCTTGAGGGGACAAACAATCCCCCCCTTTCCCCAAGACTTTCTCTGTCATGTGATGCTGAACCCTCATAAGGGACAGTGTTGACTGTGATGCGTGTCAGCAGTGAGGTATGCAGAGTAACGGAGGCCCTCTGCCACCCTTGAGTACTGTGGGCCAGAGGTGTGAACTGGACACAGAGAGGTGAGAGCTGACACAGGGCCCCACACAGGGTTTAGCCCAAGGGATGAGAGGAGAGGTGATAGCCCAGAACATAGAACTTATCTGTGTCTAATGTGAGTATCCCCCAAAAGGACCACATTTTTACCATTCGGGCAATCCGTCTTGTATGACTTTATGAAAGAAATCTCATGTTGCCTGTTGGGAGCACTGTCCTTCACCAGGTTCCCTGCCAAGCAACCTTGCTCCCCACAGAGAACAGAGCCAGACATGTGGTGTTGGGATGACCCCACAGGGGCAAGTCCCCAGGGCTCCTTGGGCACATCTGATTGACTTTACTCATGGGATGAAGTCAGAATATCTTAAAGAAGAAAGTAGGAGCTGGTCTGGGCTTAGGGCACCCCTCCTGAGATCCACTATCAGTCCTGGCCAAGTCCCAGGCACTGGGAGAGCACTCCAAATTCCAGAGCTCCCTGAGGTGTAGGGCCTGGATCAAAGGGCAATATTGTGTGGACGTGATGCAGAAAGGTCCACGTGGCTTTCTGTTTCCTGCTGTAGCTACAACAAGGCTGCATGTTCCAGCTGGTGCAGCTATGAGCAGTGGCCTCCATCAGCCTGGACTCCTGAGTGACCGTGTGGAGCAGAGCCTCGTGGCCTCCATCAGCCTGGGCCCCTGAGTGACCTTGTGGAGCAGAGCCTTGTGACCTCCATTAGCCTGGGCTCCTGAGTAACCATGTGGAGCAGAGCCTCTTACTGACATGTAATATAAGTGAGGAGGAAAAGGGAAGCACACGGACACTAGACCTACACCTTCAGATGAGGATGAATTTTTGTTTAACATTGTTTTACTTCCAGATTGCACCTAACCAGCTAATGCAGCCTTGAGAGAATCGCCTGTCAAACAGGTCTGTGTTTCTTCTTGATTTGTGACCCTTAAAGAGGTGGGGACCTTATCTTCCAACTTTTTTGTAGTTGCACTTTGCTCCACGCTCTATGTGGTGCTGATAATGCCAACATGCTTCTGATTTGAGCATAGATGTACTATTGACTTCATCTGACCTCTGCACTGAAAATAGATCACTGGTGAAAAGAAGGCAATGTAAAACGGGGCTCTAAATTTGCTTCTTATCTAATGGCACAAGTGCTGTCTATTTATTTTCGAGTGTTTTGCATGCCAGCATATTTCAAGGACTGGCTCCTAAATATGCTTCAAAGAGAGTAAAACTGCATTAATAAAAAAATCAGAGAAATTTTAAAATGATAGATTAACTTGTAAAGGGGCAGGGGTTGAGTGGCTATATAGAATTCTAATGATTCCCATTACTAGGATAAGGGGAAATCTTTCTTTCCTAAAATTAGAGTGCTTGGGGAGGAGGGAAGCATTTGTTTGTTAAGACCTAAACAAAAAAATAGATAAGAGGCATAGTTCTACTAAGGAGGAGTTGGTGGGGAGAGTAGAAGAGATTGCAAGGGAGGTTCTTGAAATGGAGAAAAGAGATACATGCTTCACGCTTTCTGAGAAAGAATATGGAATCAGGTAGATTGAAAGCACGGTTAAGAGTTGGAAGAATTTAGAACCAGACAGAAATGTCTTAAAATCCTGGCTCTATTTTCTTAGTGATTTGTGACAAGTTATCTGACCTAGTTAAGATTAGTCATTTTAAAAAAAGTTTTAAATATTCAACTATATTTTGGAAGTAGAATAATCATTCTTTTCATATTAGGTTGTGTGATTTTTTTTTTTTTGAGATGGAGCCTCAAGCTATCCCCCTGGGTAGAGTGCCATGGCATCACAGCTCACAGCAACCTCCCACTCCTGGGCTCAAGCGAGTCTCCTGCCTCAGCCTCCCAAGTAGCTGGGACCACAGGCGCCCGCTACAACGCCTGGCCATTTTTTGGTTGCAGCCATCATTGTTGTTTGGCAGGCCCGGGCTAGGGATTCGAACCCGCCACCTTAGGTGTACGTGGCTGGCACCTTAGCCGCTTGAGCCACAGGCGCCGAGCCGGTTGTGTGATGTTTTAAGGAGATAATGAACCATGGCTGGTGCACAGTATGTGCTTAATCCAGAGATGGTCTTTACTCTTTACAGTGTGGGTGATCATCCCAGTTATTAAGTAAACACAGACTTCCTAGTGCTTGGGCTAAGATAGGAATATGAAGAAATACTTCACACAATTATGCCAGCAGGATGTGCCTAAGAAAAAAGTCTGTGGGTGTGTGTTGGGGGTGGTAGTTCACACCCAGGGATACCAGGAGACAGGACCCCACTCTAGCTAGACTAGATCTTGAGAGCAAGTGGGATTAGAGCTGCAGTAGCCAGCTTGTTGCCCTGAGGAAAAAGCTTGGACTTTCTAGGGGTTATCATGAGGAGAAGGGAAGAAAAGGCAAAGGCCTTTCAGTGATAGAAAAAATGAGAGAGAAAGAAGAGAGAGAGAGAGAGATTCTTAATTCAGATACTGTCATTTGATCTGTGAGTCCAGCCATGACCAAAGTTGGCACTACCCATGGGTTTTCTAACTCTTGAGCCGATACATTTTGAATTTAAGCCTCTTAGGGTTTTCACATTCTTGTAACAAAACAGGCCTATAAAAGAAAAAAAGTCACGTCTTTTACTTTTGATTAAAGAAAATAATTTTCTATTATCTTTTCTTTCTTGAATGCATGCATAATGGTATCAACCATGAGGCAAAGAAGCTCGAGGGAAAGACTAGAGACATGGACACACCTGTACTGACAGAAATATCGCCAACTTCACTTCTGTATTAGTTTACAAGGGATGTCATACAAAGTGCCACAGACTGTTGGTTTGAACAGCAGAAACTTATTTTCTCATAATTCTGGAAACTAGAAGTTTGATACCAAGGCATCGGCAGAGTTGGTTTCCTCTCAGACTTATTTCCTTGGCTTCTAGAAGACCATCTTCATGCAATTTCCCATGGTCTTTCCTCTGGTTGTCTGTGTAACCTAATCTCTTCTTATAAAAACCCTAGTCATATTGGGTAAGCACCCACCTTAATGACCCCCATTTCAACTTCCTTACCTCTTTAAAGATACAGTCACATTCTGAGATACTGAGAGTTAGGATTTCAATATAGGAATTTTGAGGGATTGCAATTCAGCCCATAACACTTATTATATAGAAAAGTGGCACCTACAATAGTAATCATATTTTGGATCATTTTGTTAATATTTCAGAAACTAAACCAAATAGTTAAACACTGATGGACGTAGTTTAATTTCTTTTTCTGTAGGTCTATATTTTTTGGCTCACTGGGAACCGGGGTATGATCTGAAGTTTTGGTAAAATTCACAATTTTAAGGGAAAGGTTTTGTAGACAAAAGATATTTCCTTCTGAGTCCAGGGAATATAGACAGTTTCTTCTTCATTTTATAAAAAGGATGGATTTTTTTTCCATGAAATAAATTTAGGGTTTTAATGGCTTAGAGAGACCATTGGAGAAGGATGAAAATAATAAAAGAGCAATGTAGGCTAAGAATTAAAAAGGCAAGACCTCAGACATACAGATGGGGGTTTGACCAAGAAGATTAATAATAGCCCCTGCCAATACCAGAGTACAAAAAAAATAGCCTTTCTCCCCAAGACTGTAGCTCTATACTCAATCCCTCAATCCTAAAACTTGAGCTGGTCATTGCAGATGTTAACATTTTCAACCACACAGTAGAGGCATTGCCTATTTGGGACCTTCGACAGCCCTTCAGTAGCCCAGCTATCTCTTCCCAGGGAGTGGAAAAAATCTATATAGGTTGTATTCTAGCCCTGTTAAATGAAAAAAAAAAATTGCATCTCTAAGTGCTAAAAACAAGCCAGCTTTTAAAATATCGTCCACGACTTGTTTTCAAATATTTTCTAAGTTTTCACAGAGGCAATCACATTTGAAAGGAGATTTGAATAATAAAGAAAAGCATAGTGTTTGAAAACTATTCATACAGAGACAGCATTTAATGAATTTTTCCTTTCAAGATTTTAATATCAGGTCAGATCCTATAGTCTCTACGTGGGTTGGGCTCCTGGATATTTTAGGAATTTTAAGAATTTAGGAATCTTAAAGGAATTTTAGCGTGAATATAAACTTCGGGGGTGGGGTGGGGGAGGGCTGAATCAGAAGAGAACCCACATAGCTTATCCACCAATTGTGCGTTTCGACCAGGAGAGGGCGCTTGGACCTCACACATAAAGAGCAGCCGCAGCCCCAGCGTTTAAAATATCCCTTTTCATTGCCATGGTGATTCTTAATTAACAGATAACATCAGGGTTTCATTGACACCAGTAAAATGAGGTGACTGTGACCTTGACTAATAAAATGTGTAATCATTTTGGAAATATCGGGAGTCAGAAACTACTTAGATATTTCTTACTAGTGACCTGTAATCAATACAAACAAAATCTAAATTGCAAATTATTCCAGCTACATCTCCAGGGTAAAAATTTTATTTCTTCTTAAAAATAAGATTGAATATATGCTTGTGAAAGCTTTAGTATAGGAGGCTATACTACACTATTATAGCATCTATAATTGTTACGGGAGAAGAACTGAATTTATTGGCTACTTCTAAATACTAAATAAAAAACTTTCTGGCACAGGGAAAAAGAGTCTTTGAATAGTAAGGAATATATTTTAAAGATTCAACTTTCTCCTCCTGCATCCTGAGTCCAGAGTATGAAGCCAAATGAGGAAAAAGAAATTCTCTTCCGTTCACACACTTTGAAAGCTCGGACATACCACTAGAGGGCACTCATCAGCCACTCTGTTAGATTTCCCGAGACGAGCCCTCCCAGTCACCCTGCGTTTACTCACGTTTGCAGGTTTAGGAATAATCTCTCCACAATTTTGCACGGATTCTTCTTTTTCTGTTGTTCTAATGCTTCTGCTTATTGTGACTAAAAATCATTGACTACATGAAATGGAAGCTGGAGCGACTCAGCAAATCCAGGCTGCCTAAGAAACTATACATAGAATATACTTGGCAATCGTAAATTTTTTATTCTCTTAAAGCTAAATAAAAATTTATGAAACTTTATGATAGCTTCTCCTCTTATGTTTTTACTTTTCTGCACATTAATCACTCTGATACTTTGTTTTCGTATGGTATTTCACAGGATGAAGCCAACCAGTACATTGGCTTATTATACTGTATTTTGTGTATGATGAAGAAATGATACATCTTATAAAAATATTGGTCAATGCACTCTAATTTCCTTGGGCTGGGCTAGCATATCTCTTACTCTGAGGCTTCATTACTGTAACTTTGTTTATTTATTTATTTAATTGTTTGGAATTCATTGAGGGTACAAAGAACTAGGTTATGCTGATTACATTTGTTAAATAAAGTCCCTCTTCTACTTGTATCCTGCCCCCTAAAGGTGTGCCATACACTGTGACCCCCCTCCCCCTCCCTCCTCCCCTCTCCCCACTTGCTCATTCCCCTAAACCCCCCACCCCTTGTATTAGATCATCTGCTGCCCTCATATTAAAATAGAGTACATTGGATTCTTGCTTCTCCATTCTTGTGATGCTTTACTATATTACACCTCCAGGTTAATACAAAAGATGTAAAGTCTCCTTCTCTTTTAGTGGCTGAATAGTATTCCATGGTATTCGTAGACCACAGCTTGTTGATCCATTTCTGGGTCGGTGGGCATTTAGGTTGTTTCCACATTTCGGCAATTGTAAATTGAGCTGCAATTAACAGTCTGGTGCAAATGTCCTTATGATAAAATGATCTTTGTTCTTCTGGGTAGATGCCCAGTAATGGGATTGCAGGATCAAATGGGAGGTCTATTACTGTACTTTTTAATAGAGCACGTGGTAGATTGTATTATTATTTGAAAATATTTACTTTCTTTCCAATGGGAGGAAAGTACCTGTACCATCGTATGAGCTTGGCCAATGTGATGTGTGAAGTAAACACACCCCTTTCAGACGAAGGTCTCCAGTGTGATTGATCTAAGAGCAAAGGCTTTGAGAAGGCGTGTGTTGGGCACAGGGGCTGCATACCAGCCTGAGTCCCTGAGTGTGAAGATGTGTCCACAAGAAACAAAGTATTGATGGTAATAGGAGCTCGGGGACGTGATATCTGGTCACGAAGTATGTTTACTGCTCTGGGCCACTGGAGTATCAGGGTTGCTTTTTGTGTAGCGATCTAACGTAGAAATTTGTATGAGAAGTGGGGACCTGTTGTAGGAAAATCAGAGGTATGTTCCAGTTTTCTTTAGGATAAAGCTGTACGTAGTGAGGAAACCATAAAGGAAATGGGAAAAAGTGGCTATTTAAGTAATGCAGTTTCTCTGTAGTGGCAACAACTTGAGTTGAGTAGGTTCAACAACCTAATGAACTTGTAGCTTTGGCTGGCAAAGTATCGAAAAGGAATATTACTAGTGTGAGTTGGTTGTTAGTAGCTGCATGTGATAAGCTACACATATTTTTAAAAAGAAATGAATACAGGGCAGCACCTGTGGCTCAAAGGAGTAGGGCGCTGGCCCCATATGCTGGAGGTGGAGGGTTCAAACCCAGCCCTGGTCAAAAACTGCAAAAAAAAAAAAAGAAAGAAAAGAAAAGAAATGAATACAGAAAATAACTGGTTTTTTTTTTTTTTTTAAGCAAGGGATAAAATAGAAAACACAGAGTGCCAAATCTTGGAATTTCAAAGGTGAAAAATTGAACTGTTTTTAATCTTCATCTGGTAAAGGATAAAAATCAAGAAATCCTTTGAGCAAAGCCAATAATTAAGAGTCAGGCTTAGATGAAATTATGGGTGCGACCACAAATTCTGAAGGCACAATTCTGCCATCACTGGTCAAGTCCACACTACCCTTAATTAAGTCTAGATAAAATCTACCAAAGAATCGTGCCATTAGCTACTGGCACACAGAAATGGAATCAAATAGATAAATAGCTAACAAAATCTTTGAAAAAATTGTACTGCCCAAAGCACTGTCCTCCTCAATTCAAAGAGTCTGTAATTGTGTGAGACAATTTGTGCCCCACCTTTCTTGGGAAAGAAGAGGCTGAGGAAGCTGTTCCTCTCCTGGGTGGTAAAGGTGTCCAGTGCTTGCCTGGGATGCATCCAACAGGCATAATGAACAAAAGAAAAGGTGTCCTGGAGGGTTGTCTCCAAGGTAGAGACTGACTGGGGAGCTGCCTGGTGAGAACAGAAGAGGGGCCAACTCAGGGAACGTTCCCTACACCAAAATAACAAGCCTCAGATGCTTGTCCCTGACTGCAAAATGCCTGTGTACTGGTCATGGCTTCTCCTTCCTCCTTCCTCCTCCTCCTTCTTTGTAAATGGGAGTTTTATTATAGTTCTTCTGTCCCTGTTCTATTTTATGTGAATCTCTATGATTTATTCCACACCCAGTATAGAGACCAACATGAGTTCTTTAACTTTGCACTTGATGTCGTAAGTGGAGGAGGTTTTCAGGATCTATGTCTTTAAAGCGAGTGAGCAGTGGAGGAGCGAGAAGACCCTCAGCAGGTGCTCTGTGATAGATGCCTGATGCTTTGCAAATCTGCCTTCCCTTCTCCTCCTGGAGCAGAGTGTATTTTTCTGCTCTCTGGATGTTGGGCTAGTCCAGGTAGATTTTTTTTTTTTTCTAGTGGAATGTGAGCCAACGAGACAAATGCTGTGTGTGAGCGGAAGCTTCAAGTGTGATGGTTTCTTGTTCTTTGCCTCTGCCGTGAAGTGGCTGTGCCCTTACTGGGGGTCTGTGAAGGAAAGAAAATGTGGAGCGGAGCTGAGCAGAGCTGCGGAGGCCCAATCCGCTCCATAGACGCAGACGTAAGTGTGGAGCTGAGCAGAGCTGCGGAGGCCCCGTCCACTCACAGACGCAGACGTGAGTGTGGAGCTGAGCAGAGCCTCGGAGGCCCCGTCCACTCACAGACGCAGACGTGAGTGTGGAGCTGAGCAGAGCCGCGGAGGCCCCGTCCACTCCACAGACGCAGATGTGAGTGTGGAGCTGAGCAGAGCCGCGGAGGCCCTGTCCACTCACAGACGCAGACGTGAGTGTGGAGCTGAGCAGAGCTGCGGAGGCCCCGTCCTCTCCATAGACACAGACGTGAGTGTGGAGCTGAGCAGAGACGCGGAGGCCCCGTCCACTCACAGACGCAGACGTGAGTGTGGAGCTGAGCAGAGCCTCGGAGGTCCCGTCCACTCACAGACACAGACGTGAGTGTGGAGCTGAGCAGAGCCGCGGAGGCTCCATCCTCTCCATAGACACAGACGTGAGTGTGGAGCTGAGCAGAGAGGCGGAGGCCCCGTCCACTCACAGACGCAGACGTGAGTGTGGAGCTGAGCAGAGCCGTGGAGACCCCGTCCACTCACAGACGCAGACGTGAGTGTGGAGCTGAGCAGAGCCTCGGAGGCCCCGTCCACTCACAGACACAGACGTGAGTGTGGAGCTGAGCAGAGCTGCGGAGGCCCCGTCCACTCACAGACACAGACGTGAGTGTGGAGCTGAGCAGAGCCGCGGAGGCCCCGTCCACTCACAGACGCAGACGTGAGTGTGGAAGACAAATGCGTGCAGTTGCAGCCCCTGCGATTTGGGAATGTTTCCCTCCCAGCCAGCTGAGGACATGAGACCCGGAGAGGTCCTAGGCAGGTGGTGCTCGTACAAACACGGATGTGACTTTTTAAAAACCGTCATTTAAACTATCGCATTCCCACAAATCTTTTTCCTTACTAAAATGAAACAAACTGCTGATGGTGACATCTCCACCCCAGACATTTCCAATAGACAGACAATTCTGTAAGAGAATAGAGGTTGTTGGTTTAGTTGGGGAGGACTCCGAAATGTACCCGGAGTGAAATAATGAGCCAGATCAAACTATTTGTAATGTACGCTCTGAAGGTGCCCAGACACTTTTGAAACCGCAGGAACGTTGCTGACATATAATCTACTCCTGAGCACGTCAGCTCGTGTTTCTCAGCTGAGCGCTGCCTGTGACTCTGGCCTGGCACACAGAGTGCCTGATCACTTCAGAGTGCACCCCTGTGATTTCATACGAGTAGTGAAGTCACAGCTTTTGCTAACAATTCTACTCTTATACAGATGAGAATGGATTCGCGATGCCCCCTGTAATATCCCAGGCTTGCTTATTTTGTTTGTGTTTCAGGCCATAACATTGGCACTTGGGAATGTGTCCCCACGACCCTCGTCTGTGACATGAATGTTTATCAGGGGTGACTTTGAAGCCTCTCGAACTCCTGTGAGAACTGATGGGGCTTCTAATGAAGGTGACTCAAAGATGGGAAGGGGGCCAGTGACCAGGTGATCAGGCCTCTGATCCGGCTTGACAATAAGAATAAGTAGAGGGAAGGAGGGCAGAATGATGCTTCTGCTCAAAAATTTTTTTCTAACCCAATTATTCCACTTGGGTCATTGCAAGTTCTTTTCTTTTTCTTTTCTTTTTTTTATTGAATGGTAACCATGTACATTAATGCACTTCTGGGGTACAGTGTGGGGTTTTCGCATGCAATCCAAAATACTTCCATCAAACCGATCAACACAGCCTTCATGTCATTTTCTGTTATTGTTTTAAAACGTTCTGATTCTACTCTTAGTGAGTTTCACTTGTACCCCTGTAAGATAAACCTCAAAAATTGTCCCTCCAATCCCCCTCCCTCCACCCATTGCAAGTTCTTTTCTAAAATGAAAAACAACAAACCACTAAGCAGAGTGAGTGTGTAACTTTTATAAAGCCATAGGGAGTAATTTCTTGAGGACTCAGGTCCAAGGAGGGGAACACTTTGGAGTTGGAAGTGCTATGGGGTGAGGTTTCTGCAGAGCTGTGAGCCGCCAACCGCAGGGTGCTGTCGTGCTGGCCCGTCCAGCCCACTCAGCGTCAGGGAAGGACAGGAATGTCATTGGTGCTGCGGGTATTGAGGACTTCAGGAATTTACCCCCAAACTAATTTTCTTACCTTCCAGTGTGTCATTCTCTGAACAAAATCCCACACAGAACCCAGTCAGCTCCTCAAGCCCATCTGCACTGTGGGGCGTCTGCCTGGCTGGCTTTTCCGTTCTCCCAGCTGTCATGTCAGGGACCCTTCCATCCCACTTCTCGTGTCTCCACTCTGGGGTGCCTGACTGATTTCCTTGGCAGAATTAAGCTCCTTCCTTCCCATTTTAGTTTTGATTTCCTAAATACTTCTCGCTTTGTGCTGTCATTATCTGTTTGGGTACAGCAGGTGTATTGAGGTCAGTGCCCAAGGCTTATTTATCTTTCTCTCTCTGTCCCGGCATCCCACGTGTAAAGGGCGCTCAGTAAGAGCTTACTCACAGAGTGCAGAGAAAGAGTAAGGCTACAAAAAGTCGGGAAAGTTACACAGAGCCAAACGGCAGTGGATAGATGTCAAAACAAACTCCATCCTCTGTGAAGCTTTATCTAGGGTGACAGCTGGCCCAGGTGCCCTTGGGAATCATTTTCTTCCTAGACTTTGGTACATGACAAAAGTGCTAAATAGATTTTAGTGCCTGTAAAACACTCCCCCCAGTATCACAAGGCGTTTGGCTGTGGCTGGCAGGTGTGTGGTCAGCAGTCTTTTCTGTGCTGCCCACCGACCCTTTGACTCATGGACACAGCAGGTAGGGAGAGAGCTTGTGGCTGTTTGGAATCCTGGCTTTTCACTAACAAAAGATGTTAATTACCTTGGATCAAAAAAGTTCCCTTTTCCTGCCTTTGGCATGCCAGATTGGCTGCAGAAGTGGTGTGGATATTTCCGCGTCTTTCCTGCTCAAAGCTGTGCTTTTGTGTGGGTAGTCATTTCCTTTGCGCTGACCTGCTTCTGGTAACCCCCACTTTGGCTGGTGAAGCAGCATTGCTTGGGGAGCCTGCTGTCACACATCCTCTGGGCCCATCCTGCCTGGCGATGCTGGTGGCAGAAGGCTTGGCTTTTTTGCCAGCTACACTAACTTTGCAGTTGTGTTATGAAAGTGACATATTTCTTTCTTTATTGGGGAGTATGTGTGTACATGGAGAGTGAAAAAGAAAGAGACGGGGAGGGGGATTGAGAGAGAGAGAAAGGTGAGCCATAGTATTCTCTGCTATGCAATTTTGAGAACATTATTTAGGCTAGGTTAAACTCTGAATGTGGTCTATAAAATGCCTTTTTACCTTATTTAAAACATTTCTGCCTTTGGTTGGCAATGCAACATTCCTATCCTGTATGCTTGTTGACTTTCCACAATGTTGGACCTTCTTGGATGGTGCCATACTATTCACGGATTGAATTCCTACTTAGGCCAATGCCACAGTGAGGGCACCACATGTCTTATGTCTAATTATTATAAAAGTATCATGATATATAAACAGTACTCTGTTCAGCACTCTCAAGATGGGAATACTGAAAATCATATAGGTTATGGCTGCAGTTCTGAACCTGTGGGTTGCAGCCCAGTACTGGCCTGTTAGGGACCAGGCTGTGTAGAGAGCATCACTGCCTGAGCTCTGCCTCCTGTCCCATCCGCCCCTGACCCCTGTGTAAGGAAATATTGTCTTCTGTGAAATTGTTTCCCGTGCCAAAAGGTTGGGGACTGCCAGATGATGTGATTTGTTTGAAACTACACATCTATGAAAGAGCAGGATACAGATTTGGGATTCATACTTCAGGCTGGAGATTCTGAGACCCATATTTTTCCTTAACATTGTGTCATTTTTTTCCTAAGTTTTCTGCCATCATCCTGATACTCTGCCCCTTTCCTGCTGTTGTCCTTCCTCGGACTCAAGAAAATTTTTATTTTCAAATCTAATACAATAATTCTTGGACAGGCACAGTGGCTCACACCTGTAATCCTAGCTCTCTGAGAGGCTGAGGTGGGTGGATTATTTAAGCTCAGGAGGTTGAGACCTGGTTGAGCAAGAGTGAGTCCCCCATCTCTACTAAAAATAGAAAAAGTAGCTGGGCATTGTGGCAGGCATGTGTAGTCCCAGCTACTGGGGGGGCTGAGGCAAAGGGATTGCTTGAGCCCAAGACTTTGATGTTTCTGTGGGCTATGAGGCCATGGCACTCTACCTAGGACACAAAGTGAGACTCTGTCTCAAAGAAACAAAAACAAAAGCAAAAACAAAACAATAAAACCCAAACAAGTTCAACAATTTTTAATCTAGGCCATATGTTGGAATATTTTTTTGAGCTTTAAAGTTACAGATTCCTAGGCCCAACAGACTAGGATCTTTATTTTAGAGGTCTCAGATAATAGTTGGGTTCAACAAGTGATTCTGAAGTGCAGCTAGGTGTTGAATAATAAATTTAATTTACTTTTCCTGATACGCTAATACTTTCTCGCTTGATTTGATTTTCTACTTCTTCACGATTGCATCCCTGGGCAATATGCAAAAAGCAGAACGTGAAGATTATTTTTTATTACTCAGTTCCACAAAGAAAATCAGTGGCTTGGGTATTACACGAGGCAGGAGTGACAATAACATTGAGGTTTGTTATTAATTTTTTAATAGATTTTATTTCAAAGAGGTGTTTCACCTTTTCTAATTTCTCTTCCCTAATACTAATTATAAGGACATAGATAATCTTAGATAATTAGGTCAAGAATTCTACAGATGTTATTTGCTCTTTAATTTAAAAAAATTTGGAAAAAAGGGAAACTGAGGGTCAGAGAATTATAGCTTTAGTGCTAAAACCTAAATGTGGAGTGAATCAGCCTGTAGCTCTGACTCAGTTTCTCACATTTGGTGAGACGAGTTTGATGAGTTGTCTGAGGACAACTTCCAGATGAACTACATTGTGGAAACTAGGATTCCAGACTCTCACAGTGACTTCTAAGCTCCTTATTGCCCACTTGAGCATTATTTCTATTATCTCTTTTCTCTGAATTCCCATTATACTCAGTAGCCTTTGTAGTAAAAGAAGAGTTATGTTTTCTAATATTCTTCGCTGTATCTTGAAAACATATTGAGATAAGAGGGGCTTCAAGATATCTGATTAGGAGTTTGGAGAACACTCAGGGATATAAATATAGATCTGCCGTTTGATCCAGCAATTCCTCTCTAGGTATGTACCCAAAGGACCAAAAATCATTTGGCAATAAAGATATTTGCACCAGATGGTTCACTGCAGCTTAATTCATTATTGCCATGTCATGGGAGAAGCCCAAGTGCCCAATTGACCTACAAATGGATTAATAAATTGTGGTATATATATATACCATGGAATACTATGCAGCATTAAAAAAATGAAGACCTTACCTCTTTTATGTTTACAGGGATGGAGCTGGAAAATATTCCTCTTAGTAAAGTATCTCAGGAATAGAAAAAAATATCCAATGTACTCAGTACTACTGTGAAACCAATTTACAATCACTCACACATGCATATGAAAAATCTAACACAACTATAGCCTAAGGATGAAGGAGGGAAGGTGGGTCGAGGGGACGGGAGGGGGGTGGGACGATAGAGGGAGGGTTGGTAGGGGGAATCACACCTATGGAACATATTGCAAGTACAAGTTGGATTTATCATGTGTAGAGCATAAATGTCTTAATCCTGTAATTGGTAAAAGTGGTGAAGGCTTTTGCTTAGTAGGATGTAAACATTCCAATTTGTACAAATAATCAACACATTGAATCCCATAATGGCATAAATGTATTTATGATCTATGTATGAATGACTTAATAAATAAAAAAAGGATATCTGATTAGAGGCACCAGACATTCACCTCCTCCACAAAGAAAAACCAAAATAGCAAGTAGATAATCATTCTTTGATTAGGTCATCTAAAAGAGAACACTGAAATTCAGGAGAGAAATAATAGTAAATATCTAAAGCAAGGCAGGAGAGGAAAGTGAGGGAGCCTGCTTGACTAGGATTGGCTAGAAGCCTTGAGTCTCTCTCTAATGCTGGGTGAAGGTGAGTGAGTGACACTTAGTAACCACATTCCCACTGTGGACACTTGCATCCTACCGTGGGAAAGCCCCTAGTCCTGCAGGCCTGGGGAACATTCTACCAAGCTCATGAAAGTATAGGTGGGGGGCCTTAGAGGTTTGTCCCCCCACTGCCACTGCCATTGCCCACATCATATATGGTGTGACTGCCCAAGGGTCCCCAAACCTGCTGATTCACCTGGCTCACATCTGCCACTATGGACACTTAATCAGGCCACCTGAATACCCAAGAGTTGGCCTGTCTAGATCTGCTAGCAGAAGTGACTTTGTACACTGCCTTGGGGCCTAAGGACAGGGAAACTTGGTCTAGCTGTCACCACTGGATCCAAAGAGCAGGATAATCTGGCATTCCTTTCCCCAGCAATACTTAACCACAACATCCAGTATTGACTGCAATGAGGACATCACAGACATTACTAATCCTGTTTACAGCCAAAGAGATCATATGTAGATTACACTACTGCACATACCAAGAATCAAAACCAAAGGTGCTATCTATCCAACACCATGCATAAATCTTCAATTAAAAGTAAATTAATCCAGAAGACCAAAAATCGAATTACAACAAAGATATTTGTATCAGAATGTTTATAGAAGCCCAATTCATAATTGCTAGGTCATGGAAGAAGCCTAAATGCCCATCGACCCACGAATGGATTAATAAATTGTGGTACATGTACACCATGGAATACTATGCACCCCTAAAGAAAGATGGAGACTTTACCTCCTTTATGTTTATATGGATGGAATTAGAGAATGTTCTTCTTAGCAAAGTATCTCAGGAATGGAAGAAAAAGTATCCAATGTACACAGCCCTATTTTGAAACTAATTCATAGCTTTTATAGGACTGTCATAACCTAATTATAGCCTTAGAATAAGGGAAGGGGGTGGAAGAGGGGAGGTGAGGGGAGTGGATGGAGGGAGGGAGGGTGATTGGTGGGGTTACCTCTTTGTTTTATCTTACAAGGGTACAAGTGAATCTTTCTAAAAGCAGAGTATGACTGTCTTAACTCAATAGCTAAGAAAATGACATGAAGGCTATGTTAACCAGTTTGATGAGAGTATT
>CAUYQV010145595.1:0-19851 GCA_963574575.1 Galagoides demidoff | reverse complement strand
CGCCTGTGGTCCCAGCTACTTGGGAGGCAGAGGCAGGAGACTCGCTTGAGCCCAGGAGTTGGAGGTTGCTATGAGCTGTGATGCCATGGCACTCTACTCAGGGGGATAGCTTGAGGCTCCGTCTCAAAAAAAAAAAAAAATCTATTTTGTTGGCAAATGTGAAGTATATAAAATAGCATCACCATATATGACTGTGGATATCTAGCACTCATCTCATAAGGAAAAGTTTGTACATTTGGCTGACATCATCCCATTGTTCACACACTTGAGGCCCTGGCATCCTCCATTCTACACCTGCTGCTTCTCTCAATTGTACACAGTTAGATTCCATGGATAAGTGAGATCAGAGGGTATCCATTTGCCTTTCCAGGTGTGGCTTATTTTATTCAACGTAACATCCTCTAGATCCATCTCAGCTGCCACTGATGGCAGGATTTCCTTCTTGTATATGGCCAAATAATATTCCATTGCATGGGTGTGCACATGCGTGTGTGTATGTGTATTTCCCACATCCACTTGCCCACTGAGGGACCCTTAGGATGTTTCATATCTTTGCTGTCATAAGCAGTACAGACATGTTTTTAAGTACTGATTTTGGTTACTTTGGATATATGCCCAAATCTGGCATTGCCAGATCATATGGTAGTTGTTTTGATATTTTCAAGAAACTCCATAGAGTTTTGTATATGGGTCATTCTAATTTATGCCCCAGCACTGCACATGAGTTCCCTTTTATTTATGCCCTTCCAATGCTTCATATTTGTAGTTTTTAAAATAATAATCAGCTGCAGTTGTGAGATGATGCTGTCTCATTATCATGTGATGTTCATTTCCCTGATGATTAACAGTATTGAGCATCTTTGAATATGTTGGTCATTTGGATGTATTCTTCAGAAAATATCTATTCAGTTCTTTTGCCTATTTTTTACTTTGTTTTATTGCCATTGAGTGTGTGAATTCCTTATGTACATTTGGCGTATTAAGTTGCTATCTAATATATGGATTGTAAATATTTTCGGAAGGTTGCCTTTCACTGTGTTGATTGTCTCCTTTGCTGTGCAGAAGCTGTTTAGTTTCATGTAGTCCCACTTATTTATTTTTTTGGTTGTTCTCTGTGCCTTTGGTGACATACCCCCAAATCTGCCTGTACCAACTCAAGAAGTTTTATCCTCATTATTTCATCTAGGAATTTTACAATGTCTTCCATTTGTGTCTTTAATCCTACTTGAGTTTGTTTTTCCATGTGGTTTTAGGTAAGGGTCCGGTAGCATTATTTTCCAAGTGAATATCTATGCCAATTTTTGAAGAAACTATTCCTTCAGCATTGTGGATTCCTGTGCCTGTAAAATAGTTGACCATATTGTGTGATTCACCCTGAGATCTTTATCTTATTCCATTGGTCAACAGGTCTATTTTTATGCCACTCCCTGTTTGTATTACCATAGCTTTGAAAGCAGAACTGACTTCAATGCTGATTCCAGAATTTAATGGGCAAAATATGGAAACACTTAAGATGAACAAACAGAACACAAATTCAATCCTATGGAACGTTTGGAGATGGTTTGTAACTTTTCAGCTCTTTGAGGGATTACACCACGACATCTGGAATCCTGGTTTTGCTATTGTCCTTACCTGGTGGTAAAAGGGGCAGGTCAGGGTGCCACATTAACAAATGAGAACGGAATGAGAAACCAAATTTTGTCTTTAAAAAAGGACAAATGAGTGAACTGTGTTTGATTTTACTTCATCAACTTGGCCCTGTTTCTTTTCTAAGGCTGAAAATCATACTTTTCAGAATAGTCTCCCCTATAAATTTCTGGGTTAGAGGTAGCATGATGTGTTTGATAGATAACAGTGAGTCAGAAGCCTTCAACCTTTTGAAATGTTATGTCATTTAAACTCCCTGACAGACACAGGTCTTAGCAGCCCGCAGCTTCCAACTTGGTATTCTAGCACTGGTCCCAAGCCAGTTCCCATGCTCATCTCTATATTGTTCTCAGATTTGGCAGGTTAAGACCTCTCCATGAATTATCCTTCTCCAAGCCAACCTTCTTGACCACCACACATCCATGGCTTTCAGATTTTCACGCCTTCTTCTCCCTGGTCTCCAGTTATTGCTTCAGGCTATTGGCGTTAATAAATTTCTCTGGCCATCTTGTTGTCTTTTCTAGAGTTTCACTGAAGTTACATCCACATTTTTGTAAGCTCTGATAACCATACTGACTGCTTGTTCCCAAAAGTTTTGGTCACTCTATTTTCTTGATTAATTAGACTGATATCATATTACTCAAGTTAATTTAAAATCCCCACAAGCTAGACAACTATTTTTTATCAAATCATAGCTATATATACTAATGAATTTACGGGGTACAATGTGCTGGTTTTATATACAATTTGGAATGCTTACATCAAACTGGTTAACATTGCCTTCACCTCCACCTCACTTTCTTAATTATTGTATTAAGTCATTTATACTGTACACTTAATAGATTAGACATGTACCCTTGCAAAATGCACTGTAGGTGAGGTCCCACAGATTATCCTCCCTCCACCTATCCTCTCCCCTACCCCTCTCCTCCTTCCCCCCCACCATCTTGGGCTGTAATTGTGTTATATCTTTCATATGGAAGTGTGGGTGATTATATATTTGTTTCATAGTAGAACTGAATGCATTAGATACTTTTTCTTCCATTCTTGAGATACTTTACTAAGAAGACTATGTTCTAGCTCCATCCATGTAAACACAAAAGAGGTAAAGTCTCCATCTTTCTTTAAGGCTGCATAATATTCCATGGTGTACATATACCACAATTTATTAATCCGTTCATGGGTCAATGGGCACTTGGGCTTCTTCCAGAACTTGGCAATTATGAATTGGGCTGCAATAAACATTCTGGTGCAAATATCTTTGTTATAAAGTGATTTTTGGTCTTCTGGATATATACCTAGTAAAGGAATTGCAGGATTAAACAGAATGTCTATTTTTAGATCCCTAAGTAATCTCCAAACTTCTTTCCAAAAGGGATGTATTAGCTTGCATCCTCATCAGCAGTGTAGAAATGTTCCTTTTTCTCCACATCCATGCCAACATCTCTGGTTTTGGGATTTTGTGATGTGGGCTAATCTTGCTGGAGTTAGATGATATCTCAAAGTAGTTTTGTTTTGCATTTCTCTGATTATTAAGGATGATGAGCATTTTTTCATATGTCTGTCGGCCGTGCACTTGTCTTCTTCAGAGAAGTTTCTCAAGTCTCTTACCCATCCAGAGATGGGATCACTTGTTCTTTTCTTGCTAATACATTTGAGTTCTCTATGGATTCTGGTTATTAAACCTTTGTCAGAGACATAACCTACAAATATCTTCTCCCATTCTAAGGGATGTCTGCTTGCTTTACTTACTCTGTTCTTGGCTGTGCAGAAACTTTTTAGTTTGATCAGATCCCTGTAATGTATTTTTGGTGTTTCTTCAATTGCGCAAGGGGTCCTCCTCATAAAGTATTCTTCCAGGCCAATTTTTCAAGAGTTTCCCCTGCACTCTCCTCAAGTATCTTTATGGTTTGATGTCTTAGGTTTAAATCTTTAATCCATTGAGAGTCAATTTTTGTTAATGGTAAAAGGTGAGGGTCTAATTTCAGTCTTCTACAGGTTGCCAGTCAGTTCACTCAGCACCATTTGTTAAATAGGGAGTCTTTCCCCCACTGAATGTTTTTGATAAACTTATCAAAGATCAAATGATGATAAGTAGCTGGGTTCATGTCTTGGTTCTCTATTCTGTTCAATACATCTACCTCTCTGTTTTTGTGCCAGTACCATGCTGTTTTGATCACCATCGATTTATAGTGTAGTCTGAGGTCTAGTAGTGTGATTCCTCCTGATTTATTTTTATTTCTGAGTAATGTCTTGGCTATTGAGGTTTATTCTGATTCCACATAAAACTTGTTGCTCTGTTTTTAATTTATGACTGTCCAATACATTTAAACTATTTGTCTGTCTGTATTTCTAATACCAATTTTTTGTTCTTGAAAAAATATAGTGTACATTAACCTATGTAGGCTCCAGATGATCCTATTTTTCACTGTGGGTTGTTTACATTTTCTTCTGCTACCGTGGAGTTGGGCATGGGTCAGGAGGGCAGCCACTATTTATTTACTGAACCATCAACAGAGCAGAGTTGAGGCTAGTCATGTTCACCTTCTCGAGAGCTTGATTTGCTATCCAGAGTCTCCAACCATTGGCAGAGAGAAAACTTAACTTCCTAAATAGAAAGAAAGTTCTGGGAATTGATTTGGGTGAGAAAACTATGAAAGGGTTTCTATGGCCAAGGGAAGATGTGTGCAGCAAGGAGAGAAGAGAACTGAAAAACAAATTCGGGCTATAGTAGTAAGGACTAAGAGATGTCACTGCTTACTGAACTGCCCAAGAAATGCACAGTCATAGAGCTAAAGGTGAACTGAAACTCTCTACCACATATTAAGTAAATGATGCACTTACAATGACTAGAGTGTCATCAACAATTGTCAACCATAGCAAGGATCATAATTTCAAACAATTCAAAATAATAAAGCTAAATCAAAAGTTAGTTAGAAGGAACACAATGACAGATGGAGCAATAATGGTCTCTTCTTATGGATGTTCCATACATGCTTTGGATTCTCCTCCCTGTCATCAGATTATGAAAATATTATTGCTGTAGTAGAAATAGATGGCAGAGTAGAGAAAGGTGTTGAATGGAGAGAATATAGCTTGGTAAATTCAGAATAGTCTAATGGACTTTCTCAGTATAAAGGATGAAATACATACAGAATTCACTCAATGTTTATTAGGAAAAGAAGGACTATGTTTAAAACCATGGAAACAATGAAACAAGTAGAATGGGTATCTGAGAGACTGAAATAAAGGACTGTGACAACTCAAATATAGATTCAGTGTTAATCTTACTAACTAACTTAAGTCAACCTAATGAGTGTTATATCATTGCTATTCTAATTATATTTGTGAACCTGCTCATTCTGTTTCCAGAAAAAGCAACCCCGAAGCATTCAAACCAAAATGTACATATTGCATGTGTTGTAGTCAGCAAGATACATGGACTATTTGTTAGACTGAATTCATCACCCACAGTGTGGTTACCACTTGGGGCCATAATCCCCTTGCTGTGTGCTTGCCCTGTGCATTGTGGGATATTTAGCAGCACCCTGGGCCTCTCCCCACTGCAGGTCACCTATCGTTCACCAAGCTGTGAAAAGCAAAATGCCTGTGAGCACTGACATTGGTGTCTGGGGATGGGTAGGTGGGAGGCAACAAGGCCCCACTTAAAAAACTGTGGTTTACATAATTGTTGGGAAGGCCTGTGTATGTAGTCAAAATACTCAGTGAGAAGTATTTTGCTGAGTACACATGCTGCTCTTTATATGTTAGAAGTATAATGTTTCTTAAAAAGTTTAGAATATTGGAACATAGCTTTAGAGATAAAATGCAGTCTGGTACTGATGAAACAATAACTTACGAATGTAATTTTCTTTCATATAGAACAGTGTGGCGTCCCAAATGATATTCTATGATGCTTGGCATTAGCACCTAAATTCCACCTGCTGTATAACACCTACATCTGTGGTCTAAGTTCCTCAAGATCCCATGAAATTCAGTTTCTGGAAATGCTACATCCGGGCCTCCAGGACTACAAAATTGGACATTTCAACACTTCTTTCATCCTGAACTCTTAATCATTATATTCTTCCACAGCTCCATTATTTATAATTTTACTATGTAATCAATTTATTTTGCATTGAGGATGAGTTTACCTAATTAGAACATGTGAAATATCATTACAATAATGCTACCAATTGACACAATTTTGGGGTTTGTCCTCATACTTCAAATTTGTGTTGGCTTCATGGGGAACTCACTGCTCTTTGTGTTCTATGTGCACATCTATTTCATTCAGCCACACTTGAGGAAGCCCATAGATTTGATTTTCATGCACTTGACATTAGTTAATATTTTGACCATCAAGTTTTCGATGACACCAGACATCATGTCATCCTTTGGGGTAAGAAAAGCTATGGACAATGTCAGCTGTAAAGCAATTTTGTATATAGGCAGAGTTTTCCAGGGTCTTTCCATCTGTACTATGTCCATTTTGAGTGTGTTTCAAGCCATCACAATCAGCCCCAGGAACTCTACACGTGTGTGGTCTAAGTCTAAACTTTCTTCATACATTTTGCTCTCTATCCTGTTCCTCTGGATCCTCAACATGCTGGTCCATATTTACATCACTGAAACTGTAGTAGCCAGAACCAATGTCACTATTGTTGGTTTTGGTTATGTGCATGCATATTGCCAAGCTAAGACTACTAAACTCCCTTCACCCTCATTTATGAGCATCATGGTGATTCAAGATCTCCTGTTTGTGGTCTTCATGGTCTGCTCCAGCCTCTACACGGTCACTGTCCTCCAGAGACACCACAGGAGAGCCCAGCATCTCCACAGCCCCAACCTCTCTTCCCAGCCCTCTCCTGAAATCAAAGCCACACACACCATCCTAGTGCTAGTAAGTTTCTTTGTGTCATTGTATTGTTTAAACAACTTCATGACCTTTTATTTGTTTTACATACCTGAGAAACCCCCAAGACTTGAGAGGGTTACTGGAATTATGTCATCATGCTACTCAAGCCTCTGCCCTTTTGTACTAATGAAAAATAATAACATTCTCTCCAAATTTACTTCTTCCTTTTCAAAGGGGAGAATTACCATTTCTTAGATAACATTGAAAAATGCTGATTGCTAGTGACAAATTTTACTCACAAGATAGTTCTCATAAGGATTTATATGAATGAGGGATTCCACGTAGCTAATGAGTACTGAAAGGGGATTGATATGAGAGAAGCTGCAAATTGAAAATGCATGGAATTGTAAAGATTATAATAGATAAGAGTATATAAACATCAAATTAACAATCTTTATATTTGCTAAATGATTATATTATAACAATTTTAGTTAAATAAAATATAAATATTATAAGAACATAAATTCATTTTCTTGATTTTACCCTTTTTTCTTTGGGACTACTAGACTAGTTTAGATTACATCGTGAGCTTGCATGATATTTCTACTCACAGAAAAATTTTTACTTATTGAACAAAAGTATAGTGCATATCTTATAAATTCTAAACAATATTTAATACTTCTCTCAAAACAAGAAAAACATAAAAACTAAAAAGATCACATAGAATGTTCACAATATAAGAAAAAGTAAGTACATGTGGTAAGAGGTATAATATAGGGCATGTCACAAAAACTGGGTATCTTGGGAGTTTCACTTTATAATACATAAAGTGTATGTGTTTTGGGGGTCTGTGTCAACCCATCCATAATAATAACACCTCCCATTTATCCTGAAGCATTTGTCATTTTAGAACAAATCTGTTATGACAATTTCAATTACATGCACCCCTGCACTTTTCATGACTCTTCATCAGAAATGGCATGACAGTTCTCCAGTATATGGCTGTGCATTTGCTTTCAATACACTTAGCCACAAAATTTTTGCTCAATACCTCTTCCTCGCTGTTTTCATGTCTCGCTGATGAAATAGGTCTCTGTTTTGTTCTTTTTTTTTTTTTTGTTAAAGTTCTCAGGGACGTGAAGCAGTGATATGCAGTTTGCATCTCTGCACACTTTTTTCTCAATGTAGATCAGACATACGACCTTGCATAGACATAAGATTCTTCGGTTTGTTCCCATTATTCAGTAGTTCACTTTTTTATTGTGTTCTAGCTGTCTGCAGTTCCAACAAGATATCTAAGACCAGAATGATATTCTTCCTTTTTTAAGAATTAGTTTCATTTATGAGCTTTTAAATCTTTGCTTCTCTTTAAACTGTCACAGTTGAAGTACAGTTTAATGAACATTACATAAACAAGCAGAGTTGTGGTTTTATTACTGCTTCAATCCAGGCAGTTTAGACGAGAAGCTGAATTATCTTCAACTTGAGAAACTACCTTTCATTGTTTACTAGTTGTCTTTCTTCTATCAGTTACCTTCAATCTCCCTGGAATTGTTACTCCTTATTATTATTAATATATGCACAGTGTGTCCTGGAGAGCTCTCCACATTGCGTTCTGCCCACCTCCCCATCTTTGTTTCATGTCATTGATCAATACAATTTGAAAATTTCTCTGATTAATCTTCCAAATCCAATTCAGGTTCAGCATTAACCATGCTCTCCTTCAACTATATCAATCGAGTTTTCCTCTATATTTTTTATGGAAAATACAACAAATATGCACGCATTTATAACTTTCCATGAATTTTCACAATGGACACCTCCAAAAATCAGAACACAGATTAGAAACGTAATAACAGCAGCTCCTGAGAGCCCTTGTACCCCCCAAGAGTATCTAGTACCTGGAATAATACACTGTCTGCAGTAATTGATTTCAGCATAAATTCTTCCTCAATGATTATACAAAGTCTAAATTGAGCTCTACCTGAGATATCTCAAATGCAAATATCTTATTTTTCAAGTTCTCTTCAGTATCTAAACTCACTTTGGGGGAAGCTGAAAGACAACTCTCTGCAGCACTAATCCCACTTAAGAAGGCTCTGATATCATGGTGACTTCATCACCTCCCAAATTACTCCACCTTCTGATACCACCACATTGCTGGTCAAGTATCAACATGAAATTTGGGCTCATCTGAGGATCATCATTCATCAGAAAGACTTATTACACATTATATCATGTCTGAGTATTATTTAAAACAAATTATTTCCATGTGACTTGGGTTTTGTTTCCTGAAGGAACTCAACACTTAGCCAAGGTTTTCTTAATTCTGTTTTGGCCATGGCCTTAGTGCCCAAGGCACTAAAGCTCCAGCAGCTATGTTCATCCAGTGTTTGTTGTCTGTGGATTAGTTTTCTCCATGCAAATGGAAATTTTTTTTTTTTTTTTTGAGACAGAGCCTCAAGCTATCACCCTGGGTAGAGTGCCATGGCTTCACTGCTCACAGCAACCTCCAACTCCTGGGCTCAAGCGAGTCTCCTGCCTCCACCTCCGAAGTAGCTGGGACCACAGGCGCCCACCACAATGCCCGGCTATTTTTTTTTGGTTGCAGCCATTATTGTTGTTTGGCGGGTCCAGGCTGGATTCGAACCCGCCACCTTAGGTGTATGTGGCTGGCACCTTAGCTGCTTGAGCCACAGGTGCTGATGGAAATTTTGTAGCTCAAACTTTATCTCCATGACCACAGAGCCCCTCAAAGCCAGGAGACTTCAAAGTGCAGATTTTGGGGGCCCTGACAAAAATACAACACAATATAGTTACAAAAATATATTTGAGGCTGAAAAGGAAGCATGGTAAAAATATAATACAATCCATAGAAATAAAATGCAATCCATACAAAATAAAATCCATAAAATCTTGAACGTTACATACCATTAAAATCACAACTCACAGAGATGTTAAATACAAAAGAAAGGACAATATGTGAAACATTCAGGAGTCTTTGATCTTGAGGGAAAGAAAGGAATATATTAATTTTAGAGGCATGAACTTTAAGTTTTCATGAGTTTTATTGATTGAGCTACATGGTGCAGAAATATGTGCCTCTTAATCTTATTTTACATCACACTACACAGTATGGAGAATATATTTAGCAGTAAAATTGGGGCGGGGGAGTTTTAATCCTTATATCTTGGTACACAATTTTAAAATGGAAAAAAATGTTCCTTAGAAAATACCATATGTTAAATCCTGTGTGACACCTGACATGGTTCAGTGACAGAAAAACTCAGGGCCTCCTGTTGTATCTGAGTTTAAGGAAACATGGAGAAAGTTAAAACACACCTTAAAGCATAAGGAAAAGGGTGTTCTCTGGGGCCCTGCTCTGTGGTCGGGGTAGGTCAGGGCTTGGTAATTCCCACCAGGTGAGGGAAAACTAACTTTTAATGACTTCCTAGACTCTCAAGTTCACTTTCTGATATAGTTCAACTTGGGAAAACATACACCCTCACATGGTGACTTGTAAGTCCTGATTAAAGCACCTGCATTATTTACCCCGAGAATCACTTTGCATCTGGGAGAGTGACATGTTGCTCCTCTGGGCACATCAAATAGATGTATGATAAACAAGGTCACTGAGGCAGCAGGGGGGAAGTTGATCAATGTCCACCGGGAGGAGAATTCCTGCCATCTGTCCCTGCTACACAATCACTGCTGGTCAGACCTAGCCCTTCCAAGATGCCTCAGTGTCTCAGGGAAGCCGCCTGCCTATTGTGAGGATTCTGCACACTCAGCCTTGGGAAGCACAGGAAGGTATACAGACCTATTCCATGTTCCCATTCCCATGCTATGCTTCCTTACATCGACTTCGAATGTTTTCAGATTTGTCTTTCTGAGACATTTGCTGTTATGAAATGTTATATTTTGTTCTTGTATATTTTTATTGCTATTATTCTCTTTTCTTCCCAATACAAAAGTTTTCACCTTCTTTTAGTCTTTGGATTCTTTATATTTCAGTATTTCTTATGCTTCTCTCAGTCAATCATTTTCTTCAATCAATTAAGTTTTCTTCTAAGACAGTGCTATGCATTCCTTACTGTTAGTATTAAATCATATTTGCAAGTTCCATTCAATTCTGTAGATAGATGCACATGTCCCATACACTAGGATTTCTTTATTCTTGATACCTTAACTACCTTAACTGGTGTTGATTCACATTGGAAATAACTCTAGTTTCATTTTATTACTCTCTTTTCTATTCTCCTATCATTCTTAATTTCTTTTCCCAACATCATTTGATTTTATACAAATACTGTTTATTTTATATCTATGTGTGCTCATTTTTATTGAAAAATTCTTCAGTCACATTTAGGTTAAAAGCCCTAGTCATTTCCAACTGGAGATTTTACACATGCTTAATATGTACTAACTAACTCCCTGCTTCATTATAAATTTATGTAATTTAAATATGTCATTCCATAAATTATGTTTATAAAATTTTTATGCTGTAACATAGAAATGCAAATAAGTTTTATGCTGACTTTGTTCTTGGTAACTTGAAAATATCTCTTAATAATTCACATACTTTAGTCAATTCTAGATTTTTTTTGAAATTTAGATAAACCGCTAATCATTTTCAGATACTATTATTATTTTCCAATTATTATTAACTGTACTTTGCTTCTTTATAATAAAAATCTTCCATAAACATGAGGAATACAACTGATGAGGGCAGATATTTTTGAACATGTTCAGTCTTAATGGAAAAATCTTTCAAATATTTAACCATTAATATGATATTCTTGATGTTTTAGATATTTTTGTTACAATAAGGTTAATTCTTCCTATTGCTACATAGTTATAATTCTAACCATTGATATACATTGAATTTTATCTATCTGTTGAAGCAATTATTCATTTTTATGAAATGCATATTGTCATCAGACTTTTCATAAAAGCTGTATTATGTTTCTTGTTAAGGTTGTGCTAACCTAATTTTGTGGTTCACAAGATGCTTTTATTTCCTGTCCATACAATGTGGTTTGTAGATATATTTCCTATGTGGTATCTTTGGAAAGCTTCACCCTCAAACCATTCTTCAGAATTTGCTTTGCACAATTTTGCCCACTATTCAATTTAATCATTAGATGCATTGCTCATTTGTGACTTTCTACAATTCTAATAACCTTTCTGGCAGGTGAAGTCTAAAATTTGCCCATGTCCACGGACCTTCTGAACTTTTTGGCATAATCACAGTATCATCTTTTCAAAATTATTTTGAGCTCCAAATTGACCTCTCTTCTTCTTCTTCTTCATTTTTTTTTTTTTTTGAGACAGTCTCAAGCTGTTGGCATGGATAGAGTGCTGTAGTGTCATAGTTCACAGCAATCTTCAACTTGGGCTCAAGCGATCCTCTTGCCTCAGTTTCTATTTTTAATAGAGATGGGGTCTCGCTTTCTCTCAGACTGGTCTCAAACTCATGAGCTCAAGCAATCCACCTGCCTTGGCCTCCCAGAGTGTTAGGATTCCAGGTGTGAGCCACACGCCTGGCACCGATAGCTCTCTCTTTAACATTTTACTCCTGATTGTACTGGTGCCTTGCCTTGGACAGTTGTACAGACTCACCAAAGGTTGGTTCCCTTTGTTCTTCTTTACAGGAGCTCACTTTTAACTCTTTTTTCCCCTTCCAGTTTGGGTTCTTTTTTATTATTCCACTTTTACCTGCATTAAATCTCTTTGTTTTTTTCAGATTTCACTTTGGTACTATTTTTTGTACTGCCCCTGGTTTCTCTAAAGGTTATTGTCTAGACTTCACACTTATCTCTGCAATGGACATGCCATAGTGCATTTTCTTAATAGAGTATTTTTCATTATGTGATTACTAAGAAGTGCTTCAGTATTGAAAAGATGGAGAAATCAGATTCCCCCCACCTTATTTAATCATTTAATTATTCATTGATTCATAACTTGTTATAGTTGTTAACTCTTGAATTAAACTCTGGAATTTTGCTGATACTCACTTCAGTGTGTGCTGTACAGTTACATCTGGTTTCATATGTGCCTACAAAGGAAAAATAGGTTTTATAGTGACTGTGTTTCTTTTATAGCAGTTGAGTCAGTAGTATGAACAGACTTGCTCAAATTCTTTATATCCTGGCTGACATTTTGTCCGCAGGTTCTGTTAATTACTAAAATATATTGCTCACAATCTCTCAAAACAGTTGTGCATTTTCTTATGGGTCCTTATAATTGTAGGTTTTTACATTATCCGTGTTGATGATATGTGTATCTGCATATACAGGTATAAAACGTGTTATTATTGAAATGGCTTTCTTGATTTCCAGTAATTCTATTCCCTTACAGTTTATTTTGTTTGATGCTATTGAATCAGCACCAGCTTGCTGGGTGTTGGTTAGTTTGTATAGAGTTGTCACCTTTCATTTTTATTTTGAACCTGTTATGTCTTCCCCTTTAGACATGTATCTTATAAAACACACATGATGCTCTGCAAGTCTAGTTTGTCAGCTACTATTATGGTAACTCCACCTTTCATTTGTTTACACTGACACAGGATTGCTTTTTATATCCTATTACTTTTTACTTATGTGCGTATTTGTATTTAAATATGAATCCATTAGACAACACGTGCTCATGAGGTGGTGTTTTTTGGTCTTGCGTTCTCTTCCTTTTGTTTAGTGTGTTTAGGGCATTTTCTTTCAAAAATGCTTTTTCTTCTTTATTCAGGTGTTATTATCAAATAAAAGAAGACATTTTTAAGGTGTATGACATGATGATGTCATCTGCTTGATGTGAAATGATTACACAAACCAGCTACTTAACATATCCATCACCTCACATAGTTGTGTTTTACTGTGTGTGTGGGGAGCGCACTTAAGATCTACTTTGTTACCAAATGGAAAGTATCTGGCACAGCATTGCCATATGTCACTGTGGATATCCAGAGTTATTTATCTCATAGGTTAAATTTGTACCTATGGCTAACATTGCTGCATTTTCCCCACACTTCACGTCCTGGCAACCTTCCCTCTATAACCTGTTTCTCTGAGTTTGGATGTGGTCAGATTCCACATCTAAGTGAGCTTGTAGGGTGTTTGTTTTTCTGTGTGTGGCTTATTTCATTCAACTTAATGTCTTCCAGGTTCATCAGTGCTCTCACAAATAATAGGATGTCCTTGCCAAACAATAATCCATTCCATGTATGTATGTCTGTGTATGTACGTGTGTATATATATTTGTGTGTATGTATGTCTGTCACATTTTCCACATCTGTTTGCTCATTGATGAAAACTCCATATTTTTTCTCTTATAACTAAGTCTGCAGTGAACATAGGAGTACAGACATCCCTTTCATATACTGATTTTAGTTATTTTGGGATATATGACCATTGCCTGCTCATATGGCAGTCCTAGTTTTCACATTGTAAGGAAACTCCATAGAGTTTTGCAGAAGGGCCATTCTGGTTTATTCACGCGAATTTTCTATTTTAAAATACAAATGAATGAACTGTATCTTTGTCCCCTATGCCCACTTGGCCCAGTCTCTTTTCTCTATTCTTTTTGTTTCAAAGTATTAAGAGGGTACTAATGTTTTTGTTTTGCTTATATGGATCACTTTTGTAATGTGTGAGTCATGACTATAGGTGTACCTGTCACCCAAGTACTAGTCCTTGTACCTGTTAGAGGATAAGGACCATATTTTACAGGACACCCTTCCCTGTAAATTTCTGGGTGAGAGGTAGCTGAATGAATCTGGGAAGATATAAGTAGAAGCCTATTAAGTCTGTAATATGATGACATTAGGACTCAATGAATAAATGGGCTCTTGTTTTCAGCTTGATATTCCAGTGATGACTCCAACTCAACTCCCATTGTGTATCTGCAGTTTCTTCATATCTGGCAGCTTCTAAGAACTTTTCACAAGTTATCCCTCTACAAGCCAATTTCTTGACTACATATCTTGGGCTTTCCAACTTTCCCATCCACTCTTCCCTGCCCTCCAGGTATTGCTTCAGAGTATTATGGTTACTGAAAATCGTCTTTTTTCTTGTTTTTGCTTAACTTTCACTTTAATGCCTCCCATATTATTGTAAGATCTGATGCCTATGCTGACTCCCTGTTTCAGAAAGTTTTGGCCCCTGTATTTTCCTCCCTAATTTTGACTACTATAACATTACGCTACTTATGTTAACATTCCTATTGCGCTGATTCCACATCTAGACAACTTGCTGACCTGTTTTTATTTCTGTCTTTATCATGGGCTTGAATTATTTACCTACCTGCGTTTCTTTCCCCAATTCTTTTTCTTGAAAGCTAAACATAGTGCTCTTCATCTCTGAAAGTTGCTGATGACCTTTCTTCCCCTGCAGGTTGTTTATCTTTCCCTCTTCTGGACATGGAGTGGGACATGATACCAGTTATCCAGTCATAAGCTTTGCAGAGCTGAGTCTGGGCATGTCCACTTGAGAGACTGGTGTGTTATCCAGGACTTGCAGCCTTTGGCAGAAAGAAATCTTGGCGCCATGAAGAACAAATACAATTCGGGGAATCGAATTGGGTGATAAAACCATGAAAGAGTTTCTATTGCTAAGGTAAGATATATAGAGCAAAGAAAGAAGAGGACTAAATGAAGAATTCTGGAGATTAGTAAGGATCAAGATGCTACTGCTTACTGAAGTGCATGAAAAATGCAGGCCCCAAGAGTGTGAAGGGCACCTGATCCTTTCCTACTACATATTAAACATGAGATGCATTTCCTAAAATGGGAGTGTGGTTAACAGATGCCAATAACGTAAATGATCACAATGTCAAACAATTCAAACTAAATAACACTAACTTATGAAACTGGTAGAGGGAAGAAAATGAGATTATGGGGGCATAATATTCTCATATTTTAGATGTTGGTAAGTAGTGTCATTTTACGTTCCTCTCATTAAATCCTAAAAATGTTATTAGTTTTGGTTTTTGTTTCAAAATACTAAGAGTGTACAAATGTTTTTGTTACATAGCTACCTTTTATATACATAACACTTAATTTGGGGCATCTAGTGTGCCCCTCACCTGAATACTGTTCATTTTACCCAATAGGTAAGTGTTCACCCTCCCACCTCCTGCCTTCTTGATTTCCAATGACCTTTACATCTCCTTGTGCCTGTGTGTGCTCATCTATTACTTCCAATTAAAAACAAAAAATATAATGAAGAAGCAAAATGTTCTCTCATATGATTAGAAGATTAGAAACAGGTTTACAAATTCAAATCAGTCTGCCACTCTGAAGAAAATAGAGCTCAAAAATGCAAATTTGTCTTTAATGTAGGCCAGCTTGTCTTTCAGGGTAATGGACTATGATGCTGGCTGTGAGCACTTGAATTCTGCCTTCCTAACACCTACTTCTATACTCTAAGTTTCTCAAGAATCTCTGCATTCAATTTCGAGAAATGCCACAGGTGGACCTGAAATACAAAGGAATTGGACATTTCAACAAAATTAATTCACACTGAACTTTCCATCATTATATGCTTCCACAGACTCTGTTATTTATAATTTTAGTATATATTCACTTTATTTCGCCTCAAGGGCAAGCATATTAATTAGAACATCAAAAGCATTCCTATGATAATGATTCCAAGCAACACAATTTTAGGGTTTGTCCTCACATGTCAAATTTGTGTTGGCTTCATGGGGAACTCACTGCTCTTTGTGTTCTGTGTGCACATCTATTTCATTCAGTCTCACTTAAGAAAGCCCATAGATTTGATTTTCATGCACCTGACATTAGCCAATGTTTTGGCCATCACATTGATGCTGAAACCAGACATCATGTCATCCTTTGGAGTAAGAAAAGCTATGGATGATGTCAGCTGTAAAGCAATGTTGTATGTAAGCAGAGTGTCCCGGAGTCTCTCCATCTGTACTACGGCCCTTCTGAGTATGTTTCAAGCCATCACTATCAGCCCCAGGAACTCTACGTGGGCGTGGCTTAAGTCTAAACTCTCTATGTGCATTTTACCTTCTCTCCTTTGTTTCTGGATCCTCAACATGCTGATCTATACCTTGATAATTAATACTGTAGAATCCAGAACCAATGCCAGTAATGCTGGCTATGGGTATGCTCAAGCATACTGTCAAAAGAGGCCATTAAAAAACAAACATTCTGAGTCATACATAAGCATCATACTGATTGGAGATCTCCTTTTTCTGGTCCTCATGGTATGGTCCAACCTCTACATAGTCAGTGTCCTCTGGAGACACCACAGGAGAGCCCAGCATCTCCACAGCCCCAGCCTCACTTCCCACCCTGCTCCTGAAATCAAAGCCACCCACAGCATCCTTGTACTCACAAGTTGCTTTGTGCTATTTTACTGTTTGAACATCTTCATGACCTTTTATTTATATTTCATGTCTGAGAAAAACCAAATACTAAATGTGATTACTGGAATTATGTCATCATTCCACCCAACCCTCTGTCCTTTTGTGCTAGTGAAGGATAATAAAATTATCTCCCAATTTATTTCTTCTATTTCTAAGATGAGAATTGTCATTTCTCAAAGAGCACTCAAGCTGATCTGATGCCCCACATGTCTTTTTGAAACAGGAGAGTCTCCAACCCATTTATTTGAAAGAAAAACTATCACGTGGTTATTTTATACTGAAAATGTGGTGGTTTGAATTGACATTCATGGAAAATTTAAAACACGAAGACTCTGGAGTTGCACCATGAAAAAATACATAAATATATTCACATTTTTCATATGTTGTATGCATAAATCATAATCCTTTAGGCTAATTAATATGTTACATGTAATTAAAATTAACTTTCTTGACTTACTTTTGCACTGTTAATGTCACTACTAGCTAACTAAAATTTTATTAGTGGCTTGCACCATATTTTTCTTTTTCTTTCTTTTTCTTTTTTTTTTTTTTTTTGCAGTTTTTTGGCCAGGGCCGGGTTTGAACCTGCCACCCTTGGCATATGGGGCCAGCACTTTACTCCTTAAGCCACAGGCGCTGCTGCATCATATTTTTCTTAAACTGTGCTATTATAAGCATCTTGTTTTATTCATTGAACAAATGTGTACTGCCTGCTTTATATATTCCAGGCACTCTTTGAGGGGTTCAGGTCTATCAGCGACCTAAACAGAAGAAACATAATAACTAAAGAAAGTGTGTAGAATGTTTTTGTATAGGAAAAGTATATGTAGATATGATAAGAGCTATAAAAAATGGAGCCCATTAAGAGAAGTGGGAGTGCTAGAAGGGTCACGCTTCCATACAGTATATAGTGTAGTGATGTCTCTTACTGTCTGCATAAATCCCTCCATTACAACCCCCCCATTCTATCATTGTTACCCTGATAATTTTGTTACATTGTATGCATTTGGCCTCCTCTGCATCATGACATTTCTCTAATAAATACAATTGGAAAATTTTCTTTGAAGATATTTTAAATCCAAATCAGGTTTCAGCATTACGCAGGCCCTCCATCAGATGTTATCAACTGATTACCATTTTTTAAAGTACATAGGAGAAATCTGGGTAGGGTTGGACCACAAAGGTCACACACAGATTCCTCAGTGAGGTGAATAGGCTCCAGCCCCAATATGGGTATTTGGGGAGTTCCAGGGGACCTGCCCCTGAGGTCTCCTGAGGGAGAAATGTGGGGACACCACCTCATCTCTTAGGCTGGCAGAATTGTCCTCCACTCCCTACCATGCCCCTGTCCTGGAGTTCCTGACTTTCAGATTAGAGAGACACTGCCCTCTCCAGGACACAGTGTCAATGGGAGCTGTGAAGATGCCTGTCCTGCAGCTCTCTTCCTAAATGATTTTGGGGCAGAATTTCTTTCTCTAGCCAAAAACAAATAGCTTTAAGGTTCACCTGTTCTGGTCTGCAGGGAACTCTGCTGCTTTCTGCAGAGATGGCAGAGGACTGCCTTTAGCATGTCCAGCTGAGTACCACTTGCAGGCAAATTGGGACAACCTGACCTTAGAACTCTGGAGGAACTTTCAGATGTCAGTGGTGGTGGACTAGGGCAAGGCACCTCCACCCCCCAGACCCCTGAATGGCATGCTAGAGTCCTGTGAGGACCAGACTGGGAATGGACTGGCTAACTTGCCCTCAAGTCTCCGGCTATGACAAGCAGGGACAGCGGGGCTGACCCTCTGGCCACCAGCAGAGTACTCAAACAGAGCAGGGCAGGTGTGTTGAGGGCCTGCACTGGGGAGGGAGAAACAGGGACAAGCAGCCACTGGACAGGCAGGACACAGATGTCTGGGGCTATAGGTGGAAGAACCGTGGGCAGGGGCAGACTGCTTGTGCCTAAGCCTGCCACCAAGGAGGGTAAGCCCTTTTTGAAGGACACAATGGAACAGTGATGTGGGGTTGGGTTCTATGAATGGGACTGAACAGCAGCTGGCCTGACCTCAAAGGACTGTGGGTCTCCACACCAGCTCAAGGGAGGCCTCTGAATACTCTCTAGGCAAGTCTGGAGTCTGCCAGGGTATTGGAGCACTTCCTTAGCTTGGATTTCAAATGTCTGGCAGGAATGTGGAAACCCCAGGGCTCTCTTACTCCCACTTTCCCATGTCAGGAAGCTTTTCTCATATTTCTAGCCATCCTAGCCAAGCAGGCTGTCTGGCCTCCTGCCTCTCTGGTTTCCCACTTCCACATAGATGGAACTGGAGCTCATGATGTGAACTGAAGCAATTCAAAGCAGAGAGTGAAACACCACAAATTCTAACTTTAGGAGCTAAATAATGTGGGCATGTGGACATAGACTATGGAATGACAGACTTTGTATTCTGGGAGGGATAGGAGTGTGGAAGGTGGGAAGGGCCTGAGTGATAAGGAATTACTTCATGGATGCAATGTACATATATAAATGATGGTGACACTAGAACAGACTTCACCAATATGCATTGTATCTACATAGCAAAATGGTACTTGTACTCCTTAAATTTGTACAAATGAAAAAAAGAAAAGAAAAATTATGGGGGAAAAAGTATAAGTTGGCATATCCTATCATTCCAGTTCACTGGATTTTCAACCATCTACCTAAATTAATAATAAGCTGTCTCCTTTTATCGGTGTCTTTTTTTTTATTGAATGGTAACTATGTACATTAATACACTTCTGGGGTACAGTGTGGGGTTTTCACATGCAATCCAAAATACTTCCATCAAACTGATCATCACAGCCTTCATGTCATTTTCTCAGTTATAGTTTTAAAACATTCTGATTCTACTCTTAGAGAGTTTCACTTGTACCCCTATCAAGCACATTTCTTTAAGAAGGAGACTCAGATTTAACTGCAGGAGAGAAAATTGGGGGGA